>PVJO010008482.1:0-75035 GCA_004026905.1 Hystrix cristata | reverse complement strand
TAACATGGTTGTAATTTTTAAAGAAACTGCTTAATGATTTTTCATAGATGCTGAACAATCTTATATTTCCTAACACTGATATCTGAATGATCCCATTGATCTACATTTTTGCTACATGTGGCAGGGTCACTTTTTTTCATCTTAGCTCTTCTAATGAGTGTGAAGTGATATCTCACTGTGGATTAAATATGCATTTCTCTTATGGCAATGTTGAGCATATTTTCATGTGGATATTGGTGTTCATATGATGTTTACTAAATTAGCTGTCCTAGCCTATTTTAAATGTCTTATTGGTTTATTAGTATTTATTTGTAAGTATTATTTGGAGACTCTAGATATAAGTATGTAAGTTTAAATTAATTACTTTCTCATTTTGTGGTTTGGCTTTTCATTTCCTTAATGGTGTCCTCTAGTGAGCAAAAATATTAAAATTAAAGAAGAAATACTTATTATTTTTTTGGTTAGTCCTTTTTGTGTTGTACTAATCTTTTTGTAACTGAATACAAATGCATTTTCCTTTGTTTTCTTGAACGAACCTTATAGTTTGGCTTTTATATTTAAATCTGTACTCTAATTTCTGTATATGGTCTAAGATACGAATCAATATTTAGTTTTTTTTTTAATACAGATACACATTTAATAAAGCCAAATATGTTGAAAATATTTTCCTTTCCCGACTCATTTCATCCTTTTTTGCTGTATTTGACCAGAATTGTTTGGGCCATTTTTGGACCGTATATTCCTTTGATTTGTTCCTATGTCCTTAAACCGGCCCTGCACTTTCAAGGTTATTCTAGCCTTAGTGTAAGTCTTGAAGTCAGCTGATATTAATCCTCAAATTTCTTTCTTCCTTTTAAAAGTTCTGAAGCTGGATTTTTAAAATGAGTTATTTCATACATAATCTATTTTTCCTATGTTCTCATTGAAAAATGACATCTTAAAAATGGGTTATTGAAAAACTCAAACATGTAAATATGCATAAATCTCTGAACCCTGCTTCCAATAAGCACCGTGCGACATGCTTTGCAATTTGTGAAGGATCTTAGAGCAGTTGTTTTGTGCAGTAAAACAGGTTTCTGACCTGTGTGCCATCTGCTGATCAACATCGCCAGTGTCCTTGTTTGGTTGTGAGGGTCTCTGTTTTTCTCTGTTCATTCAGTGTCTTCACGAACGCATCCTCCAGCCTGGTGTCTGAGATACTCCTAACACACATATGTGCACACTGTTGTTATTGTTCTCATCTGTATCTTTCCTTCCTATCCACTTTTGTCTTTCATATTCAATTACCAAATTTGCCATTTTTCCCTTCCCTACATCTTTCTCGAATGGTTCCAAAGCTCAGCCGACTGTAAGAATGACTTTTTATCAGGCTCTTGCCATTCCGTTTCAATCTTCAGTTAAAGATAATTGGCTTTAGTGTTTATTAAACTATACTGTGTAGTCTGTAAGCCTAATGGGGTCCATTAACCTACTTGAAAGTGGTTTATATACATAACAAGTTTTAAATAGGCGAATTTAAACACATTGAACATATTTTGCCTTCCCATATACCCTTGCTATTTAGAATGCTTAAGAAAGTGTGAAATCTTTGAAAGTGTTTACTGTAATCTCACAAGGCTGTTCCTAAGCTCTGTGTTTTTAGTGTTGCCAACTAAAAAGGAGTATTTAGCTTTTGAAAGTCAATGTTCAGTTGGAGAGGGATTGATTGATTAAGCAACTAGATGGTGGACTTCTTCTTGCTCCATCATCCTTGATTTTGTTTAAGTTGCAAATTAAATGTATCATTGCTTTTTACTTTTATTAGTACATGTTTATAGTCCATAATGATTACATTCATTGTAGGGGATTGGTACATGTCCATAACACATTTCAATTCTTTTTTCCTCTTCTCTCCATCCCCTTTGATTTTTCCAGCATCACATTCACTTATCCTATAAGACCTTATAAGTTAATTATTCTATATACAGATTGAAAACCAGACTGACCATGCCCAGTTTTAACAGACTGATACATATCTATCCAGAGACGATATATAGTGATTATTAATGGATTTTGTGTAATAAAATCAGAGATTTTACTAACATCATTTTGTAATTTGGTTCATTTTTGTAACTTTGTCCTTTACCTGTTCTACATGTGTAATAGTTGAACAATTACACTTTTGTTTGTAAGGATATCTTGATCAGTTATGCACACAGTTTCACGAGGTGCTGAGTATTTTGCATGTATTATTTCACTCTATCAGCCCTACTTGTGAACAAGGACACCAGTATAGGTTGGCTAACGTAACTTACCCATGTTATAAGTGAATGGGGAATGAAAGCGGCATCTGATCTGTCTGACTTCACATTTCAAACTTCTAATATACATTACTATATTTTTCTATTTGCAACAGTGATACCTTAAAACACCTTTCCATGGCAAAGCTATGAAGTTACAAAGTCACAGTTCTTCAATTCTGATTAAAGTATATGTTGCAATATGGAAATGTAGAGTTGTGGGGAAATTTAGAAAAAAAAAAAATCTAAGCACGTGGGCATGTCCATGACACAACACTGCCTCTCGGTGGGATCTTTTCTCCATAACAGTCTTTATGTCTTCAGTATCTCATAGTTTTGTTACCTAAATCTGTAATTTCCTGCAAGTCTTACCATTTACACATTTCAGTCTTGTTATAGCATTTGAATAATATGTTGCAGTGTTCGTCTTTGGTCAGTTTGGTTTTCTTCTCTCATGACTGCTGGCTGATGTGCAAAGTTCTCTGTATTTTTCTATGACAGAAAATCTATTACGAAATTGAAAGAAGTATCCAGGCACATTTTATTGTCTTAGGTCTGATCATTGATTTTTATTAGTGATGTTCTTTCATTGTTTGGACACATTCTGTGTACATGGATTAGGCAGCGAGGGAGGAAGTGAGGGAGGGAGGAGAGAGAGAGAGACAGAGACAGGCAGAGAGAATGAACATGCAGGAAAACTGGTTGGGTGTATCTTCACGAGTGAGTCCTTAAGTGTACACTGTATTCTACCTCTGAGGTTTATCCCAAACCCATTTCTGAGAATACAGATCTGGAAGCACTTGAAAAGCTTGAATCCGTGGACAATTCAGAATTTGGAAATGGATGCAGGAAATGCCTACAGATAATGAAAAACACTTAATTAATCAAGATTATATCTGCCAGAATTTTAAAAAAACTATTTAGTTACTCAGTAACAAACCAAATTTAAGCAAAACAGAACAGCATATGGACACATTCTAGCTTAGTAAAAAGAAAAAACTCACAAGAAAAACTGGATTGCAGGCTCTATTTCTGGACAGTAATATGAACTTAGGTTCCATAAATTCTATCAAAGTAATGGTAATGCTTCTGGTAATCATAAGCTACTTGAGAATTAGAATAGCGTTTTATGGTTTGCCTTATTGCTTATGACAACTTTTAAATAAGTTAATATATAGTGTTTTGAACATTTTTATTGTAGTATTCCATCAAAATATTTTATAAATAATGTAATCTGATTTGTGGCTTAGTATTTCATCATATCTTCATAAGGATAAAATTTTCTGCATGCCATCAATATTTTATATAGCACAGTTTACCACACTTTTAATTATATGCAGTGGAATATAAATAATGGTAACTTATTCAGATTCACTGGTATCTATTTAAATGGTTCAACTTAAATGAATGGAGGTTTTAAATTGTTCATTTTCCTTCTTGAAATTTTCTTCCCATTCCACTTCTCCCACATAGTTAACATTAGTACACATAATTACATTTAAAAGTTTTATTATTCAAAATCATCTTTAACATAGATTTTAATGAGAAGTAGAGATGATGCAAATGGTGTTTGAGGAAACACACTTGAAGAAGAATTGCCTTGACTCCCAGAAGCGGTTAGATTCCATTTCCGTGTTCATGCTTTGTACTTTGGGCTACTTCTTGCTTAATCTTTTGATTACGTTTGTATTGTATACTGTAAGTATCATGAGGACAAGGATTTTTTTTACCTTGTTTGTTGATTCATCTCTAAGGACTTGTGTAGAGGAAGGATAATAATAGATGCAAAGTGAACATTTATTCACCTGACTTTGAGGAATCAGTAAGTAGAGGATACTGAGTAAGAGTTAACCAGTATGGTCAAGAGAGTGAGAATTACAAAACACAGTGTTCAACTAAAGTATGGTTATGACAAATAACTTATTGCAGTAGTGTTTGGTAATGGGGATGACATTGGTAGCTTTAAAGATGAAGTTTCGGTAGAATGGAGTTAACAGCAAAAATTAGATTATAGAATATGTTAGAGACTGGTGTGTGCAGAGGCTATGGAAGAAATTAAAAATTAAATTCATTAGGGACGTACTGGAGTAGGGGAAGGAAGGTTGTAGCAAGCTGTTCTTAATAGTGTGCTACCCCATCAATAAGAAGTAGATGAAAGGATTAGTGAGAAACATTAAGAAGCCAAATGAAATAGGGAAACCTGAATTATCCAGGAGCCCAATCTACATAGTTTTGTACATTTTTGTAAGGAGGTTCAGTTAAAACTAGGATGATAGGGAGTGAATAATGGGACAGTTCAGAATTTAGGGTTAGATTCAGAAAGGCTAAAGAGGTGATGGGTTTGACACCATGTTAAAAACCTTACTAGTGAGCCTGGCTATGAAAGATCTCAACATACTCAGCAGATATTTCCAAGCATCAACAAGTCTAAAAAAGATAAAATTTCTTGCTGAAACGGCTGCTTCTTTTCCAAAGTAAAATATGTTATTCTCATGTCTTGAACATCTGCTAAGAGAACAAAAAAATTCAGAAAGCTCAACTTTACATACCAGTGTTCAAGTGCAAGCTGCAGTGAAATCGCTGAATGAATCAAATGAACTCGTCCAAGATTCCATTTTCGAACAGATCTTGTCTCCTACCAATGACTGAAGTGCACCGAAGATTGTAAACTAAAAATACTAGTCATTTTTTGGTGCCGTACGTTATCCAGCCTGAGAAGCAAAACCAATACAAGAGAGCCCAGATTTCTCTAGGCGGTTGCTTTTATGTTGGATGTTTCGGGAAGGTGTGTTAAAAATACCTGTGAACTCATAACTTTTAGTGGAGTAGCAGATGGTGGTTACCTTAGCAACTGTAGCAGTGCACTATACTTAGATGTTTTCCTCGGAGAGTGGATCGTAGAAACATCCTGATGTTCAGATATAATAAAATAAAATTAAAAAATGAAAAGGAGCCTAAACTGAGGGTTTATCATAAGATGATGTCACTGAGTGACCATTATTAAAGGAGAGATTCATTTTTAGATATTTTTATTTAAAGCAAAAATTAAAATAGTCACTCTTTTATGTAACATTTATATTTTTTACTATTAGAATTTTATAACAATTATCATTAGTATTCTAGGAATCCCACTAAAACTAATTACAAAATCAGCAGTTGCATTTTGGAATGTTGACTAGTTAGTTGCAGCCTTATCTCCAGGAGTGATAATCATATAGCAGTAAATGTGATCGCAAATTTTTTTTATCCGTTTTTTATTCTGAAATGAAATTGAATAATCACCAACATTGAGCTATTTTTCCCTCTCATAGGTAAGTGATTTTCATACCTTGGGGTATAATGATACTTAGCTTTACTGGGTTCTTCAGTGACCATCTACATTAGAATAATTTATGGTACTTGATAAAATACAGGTTTTCAGGGCTTTTTCTTGAACATCCCAATTCAGTGGGGCTGAATATTTTTCAGTGTCACAAGTTATTTCAATGCAGATGGTTCCTAGACAGCAGTTGAAAAATAAACTCTCTCAGCTTGATGCTCCAGGGAAAGTGTTAGGTCATTTTGACAAATGAATGAGTCCAAAGCAGGCTGATAAATTTAGTGTTGATTCTGTGATCCTGGAAAATAGAAAGACTTCTAAAATTTTATAGAATATCCATTGTTTAGAAGGGATAGTATTTAGTTATCATTTTAAACAAAGTAAGGTACAATTAGTCATTTAAAACGTTTGTAAACATCATTGCATGGTAAATATATTTTAAATTCCTAAAATTGACATTTTAAACGTTTCCGGTCAAAGACATTCTTTTCTTTGTAGGGAGCATGATGGTGGTCTGGAGAGATGTGGGTTTGCTGCCAGACAGCTAAGCATTCCAGTCTCACCTGGGGCATATGATAAGATAGCAGGCAAGTTTCTTCATTTTCTAGAGCCTTAGTTTTCTCCTCTGGTAAAGTGGAGATTATATTCACTACAGCCATGCAGGGTTGTAAATAATAAAGTACACACATGATGTCTAGAATAATATGAACTCGCAAACTGCCTCTTATCCTTCCCCTTCTCATATAAAAAGGAACAGTTTTTTTCAGTCTTAATAGTCTCTGGATTTATTCCTCAGTAATTCAAATTGTTCAAATTAAAATCTTAAGCCAACCTGCAAGATTAACAGTACATTTTATTTGGAATGTGTTTCTTTCGTGTATTTGAATATTATGCCCATTATTTACCCTTATTAATTTTTTTGGTTCCAAAAAAAGCTAAATGCATCCATGTACTAGTAATATAGTTAAGAAATAAATAAGTATTCGGGGTCAAAAATGTACGAAAAATATTATTTCATCATAATTGTCCTAGTAATATAAAGGAAGAAACAAAATTCCAAGAAGCTAAAGTAGGACTGTTACTGTTTTCTAACACCAAAACATCACTTGATATATAATTAGAGTGATAATCTTTCAAGCCATTGTCAAAGAAAACCTAAATCAGGGTAAGTAGAAACATCAATTTAATAAAATAGAAATCTGGTTACTGTCGTCTAGGAACTAAAAGGAGGCAGACATTATCCTCTAAGGACAATAGGAGTGAGTAACATCTTTCCTGTCATGTCTTTTGTGAAATTTAACCATGTTTAAAATAGCACCTATAAAAGCAAAATTAAAATTTTGAAGTAGAAATAAAGTAATAGTAGAGGAAGCGAAATAAATGCAAATCAGAGGGAATAGCAGGTGACAAAGCTAACCAGAAGGGATTTGACTATTCAGGAGTAAGTTCATTTACAGCCATTAACAACTCAATTATTGTCTTGGGTCATGGCTTCAGAATCCAATTAGAGGATAGCATTTTCTTTCACGTGACATCTCTTACTTCTGCTTGGTCTATTTTTTTGGTTTTGTTTGTTTTGGTGCTGGGAATCGAACTCAGGGCCTTGTGCTTGCAAGGCAAGCACTCTGACCACTGAGCTAAATCTTCAGCCCTGATTGGTCTATTTAAAACTGCCTCTTTAATAGTTGAGGTGCCCCAGTGGCAACTCTGATTGCAGGATCTGGAATCACTGGGTAAATGGTCGAACATTGCTATTTCAAAACAGGAAGTGTATAGATGGAAAGTTTCAGACACATTGTGAAACTCGAAGTGATTGTTCCTCAAAAAAGATAATTCTACCTTGTAATTTTAATTAAAAACATTATGATATCTTGTTCGTTTTATTTTTACATTTATTTCTGAGGGGTTTTTTTCTGTTATCAAATTCTTATATAAATAATTATCTGGAAAAATTGTGACAATGAAGCCATGAATATATAGATATATACTGATATCTGTGGATGTATACAAACATATTTATAGTTGTATATATAACCATATCTAGTCTCCCTCTTTTTTCCCTTAAGAGAGAAATTTTATTTTTTAACTATAAATTATTGTTAAGTCCCTATTTTTAGGTTAAACTTCTCTGCTATAAAAAATGACTTCGTTTTTTCTTGTTACTTCTTGTAATTGTCATTGTTATTCACAATTGTGTTTTCTGTCTACTATTAAAGAATGAAATGGATCTCATGGTATAGTCAACATTGAACACTACCAGATGATATGGATTACCAAATCTTACTGACAGTGATCCCTTATGACAAATGTAATTTTTGTTTGAGTTTGCAAGTGTATGCATTTATTAAGGTATATCTTATAATTATTACCTTAATGAAATGATCATTTTGTTTTTGAGATACTGCTTTATATTATATATGCAATTGACATCATTATACCACAATTTACATGTGATATGTCATTTATTTATCAGTATAAATCATTTACATATTGAGGCCCAAAAATAATCTTGCCCAGTGTCACATAGCTAGTAAGTGGAGGAATTGGGATTTGAACTAATATGAGTCAGTAATTAAAGCATCTAGGCCATTGCCCATATCTCTTTTTCTATGTAAAAAAAATACATATTAAACAGTAAACTGTAAGCTTATTTCAAAGTAGGGACTATACTTTTTTTTATACCACAGTATCACTGCTAGCAAGGATGCCAGATACTTATCTATAGATAACCAATGATTCTCCGTATTTGTACGAAGTGTCTTCCAGTGATTTTGGTGTAGAACTAAGCTGAGAAATTCCTCTGGTTAAGATTTTGTTTCCAAATAATGGAACATATAAATAAGAGATAAGAATAAGGAACATTGACACTATTAGGTAAAAATGTATATATATTTTTATACACAAGCATGTTATTTTATGTAGGAATATATCATTACAATTTTATCATACACAGGAAATTCATAGTGAAATAATTTACATTTGAATATTTACTATATATATGTCCCAAGGATATATTCATGTAGTCATTATTTAAAGTTTTATAAACATTATTATTTTGAAGAGAAAATATATCAGGACTCAAGTAATTCAGGTCAAACAATGCTTTACTATTTACTAGATTTATGGTATCAAGTCATTTCCTTCTTAAATCTCAGTGTGCTAACATATAGCATGGAAATATTACCAGTCCTATAGCACTGTGGTAATTCTAACAGTCAAATGAATTTATCGGAGCACTCTGTCGAGTGTGAATGCTATATGCTCTCTGAACTGTGTACCACTCATGGTGAGTCAAAAAGCCTCTTCCCATTCACAATCTGACAATAATATTGAAAGAGGCTCATGAGGTACAATGCTTAGGACAAAGAAGCATGTTTATTTATTTATATAAGTGTATAGTAATTATATTTATTACATTTCATGATTTATTTTTGTCATCATTGGCTTCTTCTATTGTATAAGAGAAGTAAGTGTATAAAATACAACATTGTGAAAACAAGACTATATTTCTGCTCTTATAGAGCTTAGTAGTCCATTGGGAGAGAAAGATATTAATCAAAGAATCACAGGAATTATAACCATAATTTGGCTGTGAAATATAGAGGTATCACTGGAGCAGCTGACCAACAGAGCCATCTAACCTAATCTAGGAGTCAGCAAAAGATTCCCTGAGCAAGTTCTGTTTGAGTTAAAATCTAAAGAATAGGAATTAACCAAGAAAATATAGTGGAGAAATTTAGGGCTGTTGTTTTGAGGGAAGTGCATCCACAAGGGTCTTCCAAAGACAGAGAAAGGAAGAAAAGTAGCCAAGTGCCAGTCCATGCAGAATATTGAGGTTTGACTTCTAGATCTGTGTAGCCCATGAGAAAATACTACCATCTGAGATGATCAACCCACTCCCAAATTCCAAAGACTATGACAAAACTTGGTAAGTCTGTACCTCTATCAACCTCTGCACCTTGTAATTCAGTCTGTAACCTACAAAACATTTGTGCTTACATCGTTACATAGGATCAGCTGAGTGCATTATGAAGTGTCTGTTCATGGCCACAGAGCCTCCAAATCATCATAGAAGAATTTCTCAGCTTGCAAATAAGCTCTTTAAAGAAAGGACTTCCTGTGTCTTGGTGTTATACATTTCCTGAACATAAAACAGTGCACTTAAAACAATAAATATTTGTTAAATGAAAGTGTATAAAACTAATTCATACACTATATTATCAATATAGAAATTAAAAGAAAGACTATAACCACTATTTGCTAAAAAGACATGCTACCAAGTAAGCTGATTGATCCTGTAGCCTTACAAAGGATGCTTTGCCCATAAATCTCCTTTACTGGCATTGTTTTGAATTAAGATGATTATATGCTTATGGGCTTGGAGAGTAACGTGAAGTCTGTGTGTCAAGCATTCTGGTATCACCTGAGAGCTGAAATCTTTGCAGGAATTATTACAAGGGATGTAAGTATGTTTTGGACTTGAAAAGGGAATCCGGAAATGTTAGCTCCAAAAGGATGGTAGGCAAGCATTTTTCTTGGTCTTGTTCATAATGATATCAATACATATTTGGGATACTTTGAATGCCAGCTTATGAGATAACAGCCTGCACATGGAGACAGACTAAGATATAGGAACTAAGGAACATGGCAGGGTTCACCCCATAAGGAGTTGTGTCATCTCGTTGGTTAGGAGATAATTACAACAACAGCTGACATTAACTAAATACTTAGTGAGTGCCTGAAACTTTCCTAGAGACTTTATATGCCATTCTACAGTATTCTTAAAGTATCCTTTTACAGGCAAGAACTTCTTTCAAATTTGTGGAAAATGACTCTTTATTCTCCTGGATGGAGCAAAATGTGATTAATTTTGGATATTGTTCCTAAAGTATCATGTACAGGCTCTGATTGTCCTCTGCTTCATCCCCACTCCTCGCCATGAGCTGCCCACCCCCACACACTGCTTGCAAAATGTGGAAAAGCAAAGCTCTGTAAAAATTTTATGAGAGTCTTTTTATTGTCCAAAATTTTCTATATATCTCTCTGCAATGTATTAAAAAGGTAATTTAAAAAAATACTGCCCCTCAGTACCCCAAATGATCAGGGAAAGGTCAGAATTTTGTGACGAGACATTATCCTGGCTCATATTTCCTACTTCAGAGAAAACTATGAAAGGGATCTCTCTTCACCTTGAAGCTATTTTGTCATGTCCTTGACTATAGTTTACAGACAAATCCCTTTAGGTCTATCCTCACCTTTAGGTAGGGCTGCCACTGAATCAGTGCCAGACTAGAAGGAATTAAAAGCACACTAGAAATACAACCTCTTTAATCCAACCTAGTTTGTCATAGTGTGATACATCAAACCATATGTGACAGACAGAGGAAGATGGTCCCAATGATTTTTCCTCTTGGTACTCATGCTCTTGTGTCGTTTCTTCCCTTTGAGTGCGGGCTGGTCACATGACTAACTTCTAACCAATAGAATATGGCAAACATGGCAAGATGGCATTTGTATGTTAGGTTATATAAGGATGTGTCTCCCATCTTGCCAGCAGAGCCTCTCCCTTGCTGGATTTGATGAAACTAACTGCTGTGTTGGATAGATTTACATGGTGGGGAGCTAAGGAAGGCCTCTGGCCAAGAGTCACCAAAGAGCAGGCCCTGGTTTAAGCCTGAAAGGAAATGGATTTTGCCATTGTGGGTTTGGAAGCATCTTTCTCCCCCTCTCAGTCCTCAGAAGGGAACTCAGCGCTGGCCATTAGCTTCATGGCAGCCTTGTGAGATATCCAGAAGCAATAAGACTCTGTTGCTTTGTGCTCTTCTGTACCACAGAAATGGGAAGATAATAACTATTATTTTAAATTCATGGTAACTCGTTAAGCAGAAATATATTGCTAACATACCAGACTATTCCTTGGAAAAATCGTGAGGTTTCATAAGTAGAACAAGTTGTCTGTACTAATCTACTGTCTTATATCGTCTCGAACTGCCTCTACCTCAGACACCATGTACCAGGGCTAGTATACTTCTTGTTTTCTATGGCTGCTCTCCATGATGACATACATTGGGGTAGCTTCTCCATCCCTGGAATGAATTTTATTCGAGGTAGCTACCCATAGCCGTGCCCTGGATTTGAAAGAGGTGCGCAGTGGAGAGTAGATAGCTCTGAAAAGAGCTGCTATTCCTTTCATCAAACAAGAATACTAAGGACAATTTTGTCTTGTTTTCATATCTACTCATGGGTATGGGACAGGATATCTTCCATCAAAAAGCTTGATATGGAAATTTGAATGAGAATTTGAAGGTCATCAATACTGAATTTTCTTTAGAAACTCTGTGAGAGAAAGCCCCTAAGCTGGTTGCTTCCCGATTTTAGAAATTTTCTTTGCTTTCTCAACAAGAGACAATAGATTTTATGTAGGGATATCTAGTAAGTCACCATCCTAAATATTCTTTTTTAAATTCCTAAACATATATAAAGAGGTTTTTCTCTTTTGTTGGTAAGACTCATCTGCTTCTCCTGGATGTATGTGACATGATGTTCTTATTTGTTCTTTCTGGCAAGTGGCAAGACCCTGAGCTCCCTGATGATGCCTTCATTATTTCTCTGATGAACGTCCTCCTGTCTGAGGCAGGCGAGGTACAAATACATTTGGTGAATGACTAAATAGAAATATTTGATGTACGCATAGGAGAGATGTACATATGCTTGCTACACTCATCTGTGCGTGTGTTTATAATTGAAAGCTATGTGAACACAAACATACCAGAACTGATGGTCTTTCATCACTAGCTTGTGCTTGGTTGTAGATTGTGGCTTATACATTTCCAAATTATTTTCCTCCACTCCCTGTTAAAAATCTTAAGCTTACATAGCAGCATGTATTTAGCTCATGCGCTTCCGCTTTGGTGACACGGTGGAAACCTGTTTTTGCTACCATCCTCCCTCTAGCAGCTGGGCGGTTCATCTCATTACAGAGCCGTTTCTCTGCTTCCAACCCAGTTTCCTTTCCCCACAGGAGTCAGCGCATCTTGGTGCCCTGTATACCTTCCCAGGTCTGGAGAAGCCTGGCATGTCTAATTGGCTCCCTCATCCTTGTCACTTTCTAGTCACCTCTTCTCTTCAGGCTTTTCTGATCCCATTACTGCCACAGTTCTCCCTTTGCCTTTAGATGCAATGTCTCTGTGTCATCCTCCACCCTCTTCCTCTTACTTCTCCCTACAGCTATCCTTAGGCATGTGCCAACAGTGATGAGAAGGTCGAAATAGCTTCACCTAATTCACTATGCACAGTGGCTAAAAGCAGGGATACGCGAGAGTCATAGAGTCCTAAATATAAAGCCTGATTCCTTGGGAAGTATATCCATAAGCAAATTGTTTAGTCTCTGTCTCAATCATCTGTCAAATGAACATGATAATGATTTACTCATGTGTGTCTGCTTTTTACCCCAGTCCCCATTTTTCACATTAATCTGGGCAGAAATATTCTTTTCATTTTACTTTTCATTGTTTTATTGTTTCAGAATTGATTTAGCTATAGATTTACCATGAATGTCTTTTATCAGATTGAGGACATTCTCTCCTGTTTCCATTCCGTTGAGTTTTTATTATTTGTCCTAAATAGGTGTTTAATGTTGTCAAATGCATTCATATATCTATGGAGCTGATCATAAGGTCTTTTTTTTTATTCTGTTAATATAGTTAGCTGTATTGATTGATTTTCAAATGAAACCTTGGATCCCTTCATTAAACCTATGCAGTCATTATGTTTTATGTTGTTTATCTTTTTGGCTGTACTTTTCTAAAATTTGTATAATAATGAAGATGTGTATTATCTGAAGTTTTACTTTTTTATATACAAGATTTAATATCAGGATTATACTGGCCCATTAAAATGAATTGGAAGAATTCCCTTTTCCCGTTTCTGAAAGTTTGTATAAGATTGATAATGTTCTTTTTATAATTTTGATGGAATTTACCTGCGAAACTCTTGGAACTGAGGGTTTTCTTTGTGGGAGAGCTGAATAAAAATTCATGATTTTTATGATACAGGGGTATTTAGATTTACTGTTTGTTTTTTGTCAGTTTTGGTACTTGTGTTTTCAAGGAATTTGACCATGTCTTCTAAGTTGTCAAATTTACTTATGTCATGTTAATCATACATTTTCCTGTAGGACTGTATAAAAATCTTTGACAATATTGCTTCTTATATTCTTTTACATGTGATTTGGGTTTTCTTTTTTTTTCTTAATTAGTCTAACTGCATGTTTATCAGTTATTAATGCTTTCAAAAAAACAACTTTTGATTTTATAGATTTTGGTTTTATTTTCATAATTTTTTCATTATTCATTTTTAAATTGTAACTTTTTCTAACTTTTTAAAGTTAGAAGCTTAAATTACGACTTAATTCAGTCAATTAGATATAAACATTGAAATGTATAAATTTCCCTCAGTCACTGAGCTACACTCACAAAATCTGGCCTGATGAATTTTTATTATCCTTGAACTGAAATATTTTCCAGTATGCTTCGTGATGTCTTCTTTGACCTGCAGATTTTTGAGCAGTATTATTAATTCTAAATCTGGGTGGTTTTGCTGTATATCTTATTACTGATTCAGAAAATTCAGTTTTTTTTAATGGTCAAAGAACGTATTCTGAAAGATTTTATTTTTTTGGACATGTATTAAAACATACTTTGTGGCCCAGCATTTGATTTACCTTAACGAATGCTCCATAAATACTGGGAACAAAATATGTACTCTTTGTTTATGGATAATACTGTTCTATAACATCAGTTATGTTAAGCTGGTTGATAAATTTTGTTCATTTTTCTCATATACTTATTGATTTTTATAGTTGTTTTTATCAATTCCTAGTAAATCAGTTGTGGGTCATTTGAATTGAGTCTGCTTTTTTGGCTATTTTGAATAATGGTGCTATGAATATTTACATACAGATTGCTTAGTAAACATATGTTTACATTTATCATAGTAAGTATCTGGGATTTAGCTTACCGAGTCATATGGGAAGATATACTTAAATTTATAAAAACTGTCCAAATTTCACAAAACTTCATATTTTCTTTTTCTCCAAGCAAAATATAAGGGTTCAAATTCCACAGAGAACAAGTCCGCATGGCCATTTCTGCACACCTTGGTCAGGAGACACTAATTCCTTTGTGTACTTTTCCTTAAATTAAAATTCAATGAGAAGACAATCATTTTCTCAATGAAAATACAGTACTGTGAACAGAATAATTGTTTGGATTTTTTTTTTTTTTTTTGTGGTGCCAGGGATTGAACTGAGGCCCTTGTGCTTGCAAGGCAAGCACTCTAATCACTGAGCTAAATCCCCAGCCCCTGTGAACAGAATAATTGTTGACCATATAAAATCAGTGATATCTTCTGCAAGATGAGTTACTTAAAGTCCTGAAGAAGTGGAGACTTTTGGACCAAAGGACATGATCTTACTATCACATCTGGACTTGCCAGTGATGATTTTATGGTCGAGTACACATTTGGCCTTACTATGTAACATTCTGTCACTTGTAACAGTAGAGTATCAAATGGATGCTGTGAAGGAGGCCATTGCTATTTTGGGCTTATGTAATTAATCTGAGTCATACAAGTTCATTTCAACCTGTGTTGATGAATAGATATGAAAGTTTGTGGAGCTGAAGGCCTTTTTTGTTCTGTTTTCATGTTTCTTGTTTGTTGCTTGTTAAAAACTGGATAATGAACTTGCTTCTCTGTTAGTTTTAATATTTAAAACTACTAAGACATTTATATGATAGAGAATCCTAAGCATTCACAGTAGTATGTGAAATTGCTAGGTAGCAACTCAGAATCATCGGTGTGTACCTCAGCAGCATCACTACATGGTTGGTGTTCTTTTACAAAATGCTGATGATGATTTGTGATCTCAAGGTCAAGGACTTTGTTATACTTTTAGTATTCCTCATGAGTAACCTGCATATAGAAATATATATATCTGATTAGAGGCACAGGAGGTGCATCTTCTCCACCCACTCCTCATGAAGAAGCATCAAATTGAAGAACGAACTATATTTTCAGGTAAAATGTTCAGGGGAGAATCCTGGAATGCTGTACAGAGTAGGTGAAATGGATAATCTGTGGAGAACAGACTCTGGATATGTAAGTAAAGACAGGAATGGAGTGACTTATATCCACCATCACCCTGCCCCAGTTCAGACCCAGTTCAGACCATTTTGAATCCAGGGAAGTTCTCCCATCACAGAGAAAAGGTAAACAGGAAGCCCATAACCTAAAGTCATGGATATTTGAAGATTTTGCTTCTGGGGAAGCTCATAGCCTCACAGGCCCCCAAGTCTGTTGGAAAGTTTTCAGGGATTGCACACTATTGTAATTTTCTAGAAAGTAAATTCAGTTTGTGTAGTATTCTCCTCCATCCAGGCTGTGTCTCACCCTCACTACCATGTGTGACTTGCTTTCCTAGGCTGCCAGAGTAGCTCCATTTCCATGTAGCCCTCAGAAACTGATGGGCTCTGCATTGCACAGGCACGCAGAAAGGGATCCTACTCCCGTTTGCTCCTCAGAGAATGCCAGATATGGTCCACACTACACAACAATTTTACTTCGTTACTGTGGAAGCCGCACCCCATCTATCTGGGCATTCTGGGGTGACTCCATCTCTGTACAATCTCTAGGTACTCGTAGGTGTACATAGGACTGCACAGATGGCCCGGCCGTACTGCCACATGGATTGTATCAGTTTTCCAGGCACACCGGCATGACCCTCCACCTACACAGCCAGTAGACCACAGTCTTGTTGCCATGCCCATGCGTGTACACTGCACCACACCTGCCTGGGCCAACAATAGCACACGCACAGTAGGTGTCCTACCTCCATTGCTGTGGGTAGCAAACCCATGTGGGCCAATAGGGTGCGTGATGCCTACAGAAATAGACAACCCTCCTACCCCACGTGTACTGCATTCAAAGGCATGGATTATGACTAAAGAGGTTGTAAAGAGACTGAAGTGCGGCAGCAATGTAGCTTACCAAATTGATATTTTAAAGCACAACTTCAGGAGAAAATGAGTCACTATGACAGCCAGGCAACAAATTGGTAGAGACAAGTGATCTGACAGATACTCAGATATCAGTGTAAGGAAACAAACTATGAACAAGCAAGCTAATGTAACACTTCCAAGGGAACACAATAACTATAGCAACAGGAGCCAAAGAAAAGGAAGTTAACAAAAGAAGGACTCTAAGGAAACTGAATGACAGAGTACTGAATACTGAATAAGAGAATACATTTAACAAAATTAGGGAAACCGTTCTTATTATGAGTGAGAAACTCAACAAAGACAGATCATGAAAAAGAACTAAACAAATCTAAAGAATTTAGGACATCAAATAAAAAAATACAGTTGAGACCGACCCTCAACAACAAGCTAGATCAAGCAGAAGGAATACTTTCTGACTGTTAAATCGGGTCTTTTAAAATATAGGGCAAAATATGTTAAAAGACAGAAGAAAGTCTTTGAAACTTACAGGATATATTAGACAAATGCTCTAATTATGTAGATTCTGGAAGGTAAGAAGGAAAGGCATAGGGAGCTACTCAATGAAATTTAGATCCAGGAGCCTCAAAGTACAAATAGAAGCCCAAATAGATTTGTCCAAAAAAGATCTTCTCTATAACATATTTTTAAGTGAAACAGTCAAAATTCCAGGACAAAGAGAATTCTAAAGATACCAAAAGCAAACAAAACACCCAGATACATTTAAAACACCCAGATATATTTAAGGGAATTCTTATTAGAATAATAGTAGATTTCCCAGCAGAAACCTTTAGGCTAGAAGGGAAGGGGATGACATATTCAAAATTTAGAAAGAGACAAAACAAAACAAAATGCTACCAAACAAGAACACCATACCTAGCAAAGCTATCCATCAGAAAAGAAGAAGGAGTAAAGACTCCAAGAAAAACAAAAACTGAGATAATTCATTTATACCACATCATCCTTATAAAAGGTGCTTAAAGGAATTTTACATCTAGAAGGATTCACAAAAACATATGAAAGTATAAAACCCACTAGAAAAATACATGCATGAAAGAGAAAAAGAATCAAACTTGTAAAAATGTATGACAGAGTGAAAAAGAACAAAGGGAATTGAAAACATCTGGAAGAAAAAAATATTAAATGAGAGCAATATGCCTTTACATATGAAAAATGATCTTGAATGTAAAGGGATTAAATTCCCCCAATAAAAACTATATATTAGGCGAATGGATTAAAACCAAACAGATCCAGTGATATGTGGTGCACGTATATGTATATGTATTTTTCAAGACACTCAGTTTTATAAAGCAAACATTCTTATATCTAAAGGAGGAGGTAATATCCAATACAGTAATGGCTGAGAACTGTAACTCTTTCATCAATGGACAGATAGTGCAGACAAAATTTAAGAAAGAAACATTGGAGTTAAACTATACTATATATTTGGTATAGCAAATAGTTCCAACAGATATTTACAGAACATTTTATTCAACAGGTCCTGAATACATATCCTTCTCATTAGCACATAGAATATTTTCTAGGATATACTATATGTGGGAACACAAAACAAGTCTTATGAATTAAAAAAGAATCAAAATTTTTATCACATATCTTCTCTTACAATGGAATAAGTATAGAAGCGAATAACAAAAAGTAACCCTAGAAAACATACCAGCACAACTTCTTTGCTGTCTTCTGCCCACCATGATCTGTTTCTCCTCTGCGATGCCCCTCTACCATGACACACTGCCTTGGAGCCAGCTGATTATGGACTGAAATCTCTACAAACTGTGAGCTAAATAAACCTGTCTTCTTCAAAAGAAGAAAAGAAAACATAACAGTACTGAAAACTACACAATATACTATTGAATTAACAATAATTCACTGAATAAATCCAAAGGGAAATGTTGTAATTTTTTGAAACAAATATAATGGAAATAAAACAAAATTTATGGGATATAGCAAAAATAGTAGTAAGAGACCACCTTAGGGCAATAAGCATCTAAATCCAAAAACTAAAATTATTTCAAATAATTTGCTTAATAATGCATCTCAAGGAACTAGAAAAGCAAGAACGAAATAAACCCAGCACTGGTAGAATTAAGTAAATACCAAAGATCAGAGCAGAAGTAGATAGAGCCTGAAAATAATGCAAAATATCACAAAATAAAGATTTGGGTTTAAAATTATATAATGACCAAATTTAAGCTAGACTGAGAAAAAGAAAATTCAAATTAGAAATATCACAGATAAAAACGAAGACATTGTAGCTGATATTACAGAAATACAAAGTACTACTAGAGACTATTATGAACAAGTGTACACAAAAACATTGGGAAAACTAGAAGAACTTGCTAAGTTTCTGGATACATATGATCTACCAGAGGTGAAACCTGAAGACATAAGAAACCTGAATAGACCATTAGTAGGTAAGGACAGTGAATCAGTAATAAACAGCCTCTACTTAAAGAAAAGCCTGGGACTGGATGGCTTCACTGGTGAAGTCCACTAAACTTTCAAAGAATAATTTTAATGTTAATTCTTTTCAAACTACACCAACATTTGAAAGGGAAAGAACTCTTTTAAACTCCTCTCGTGAGACTAATGTTACCCTGATACCAAAACCTTACAAGGCCACAAGAAAAAGTTCTAGAGAAATATCCCTATTTAGCTCAAAAGATCAGTCACTATGATCAGAAGGGATTTATACCAGGGATTTAAGACTGATTCAACATAAATCATTAAAGATATCACATTAACAAAAATGAAGGACAAAAATCATAAGATCATCTGAACAGGTGGCAACAAATTCACCATTTTGTGATTAAAAACACTGAATAAATTAGTATAACTTCTAGAAGAAAAAACATGTCAACATGAAAAAGGCTATAAATGACTAACTCAGGCTCTACCATACTGAGTGGGAAAAAGCTATGTTTCTTTCAAGATCTAGGACAATAAAAGAATATCCATTTTAACCATCTTAGTTAATGTATTACTGAACATCTTAGAGCAATTAAGAGAAAGAAATAAAAGGCATACAGATAGAAAGGAAGAAATTAAAATCATCCTGTGTACAGATGACATACTTCTGTGTGTAGAAAAACCTCATCAAAAGACAATTAGAACTAATAAATGAATTCAAGAAAGTTGCAGGATACAAAGCTAGATTGAAAAAATGGTAGCAGTTTTATATACCGAGAGTGAACTTGCTGGGTAGGAAACACAGTAACTGATGTGACCATTCTCAATTTTTATTTATTTATATGTATATATAATAAAATATATATAAAATAAAATGCCTAGGAATAAATTTAACCAAGGAAGTGAATGACCTCTCCAGTGAAAATAGTAAAACATCAAAGAAATTGAAGGAGACACAAGTAAATGGAAAAATTTCTCACATTCATGGACTGGAAGAACTAATGTTGTCAAAATGTCCATTCTATCCGAAGCAATTTGAGCATTCAACACAGTCCTCGTCAAAATAACAATGACATTTTTCACAGAAATAGAAAAAAGTCCTACATTTCATAGGGAAGCACAAAATAATCCTGAATGGAAGAAACAATTTTCAACAAAAAAGATCAAAGCTGGAGGCATCATCATATCTAATCTCAAGACAATCTAACAGGTCTGTAGTAACCCAGACAGCATGAGGCTGACCTCAAAAACTGTACGCGGACCAATGAAACAGAAGCTCTCCCACCATTAAATCCACACATCTGCAACTGATTCTCAGTAAAGGCGTCAGAAACATGTATTACATGAAGGGCAGCCTCTTCAATAAGTGGTACTGAGAAACTGGATGTCCATACACAGAAGAATGAAATTTCACCCCCGTCTCTCAACCTATAAAAATCATAAACTGAAAAATGGATTAAGGAACTAAATATATGCCCTGAAACAATGAAACTATTAGACTAAAACAGGGGAAATACTTCAAAACTGTGGTAGCAGCAATAATTTTTTGAATGAGGCCCCAAAATCACACATGCAAAAACAAATAGTACTATATCCAACTAAAAGACTTCTGTACAGCAGATAGTAACAATGAAGAGATTATTTACTGAATAGGAGAAAATATTTGCAAATTATTTAATTGACAAAGATCCATAAAATATAAGGATCTTAACATTTCAATACCCAAAATAAACAAATAAATAGTTTCGTTTAAAAATGGGCCAAAAGTCTGAATAGACATTTCTCAAAAAAGAAATACAAATGGGAAAGGAATATTTGAAGCATTACTCAATATGACTAGCCATCAGAGAAATGCAGTGGAAATCAGGAAGACACATGATTTCACCCTAATCCGAATGGGTATTATTAAAAATCTAAAAACTAAGTTGCGTGCGGTGGTGCACTTTGTTAATCCTGGCACTCAAGAAAGCTAAAGCAGGAAGTTGAAGTCCAGTCTTGGCAGCTTCATAATTTAGGAAGATCCTGTTTCAGAAAAAAATACAAATAGGACTGAGGATGTAACTCATTGTGAAGGTCATAGGTTCACTGTCCAATACTGAAAAAAAAAAAATCGAAGAACTAACATGCTCATAAGGATAGAGAGAAAATAGAACTCTTATGCTCTGTTGGTAGGAGCCAACATTATAGAGAAAGTATGCAAATGCCTCCAAAAACTAAAAATAGATCAGCCAAATGGTCCAGTCATCCCACTTCTGGGTATGTATCCAAAGGAAATGAAATCAACACGTCGAAGTTATACTTGCACTCACATGTTTATTACGATGCTATTCACAACAGCTAGGATACAGAATCAACCCAGTTATTCACTGACAGATGATTAGATAAAGAATAGTGGAAATTCAGCCATGGAATATTCACAGTGGAATAATCAACCATGAAGAGGAATAAAATTCCATCACTTGTGGCAAAATGTGTGGAAGTGTAGGACATAGTGTATGTGAAATAAGCCAGATTTTCCAGGAGAAATATCATTTATTCTTTCTCATGTACGGAAGGTAAAAAAATTGATCTCAAGTAGAACAGATAGTATTTACAAGCAGCTAATGCAGGGACTGGGTGAAGGGATAGAGTGAGTTTAGATAATGGGTACCAAAATACTATCCAATAGGAGGGATGAATTCTAGTTTTCTACAGGATTGTCCTGTGACTATGGTTCACAATGACCTATTTTGTACTTCATGAAGACAGAAAAGGGACCTCAAAGTTTTCAAACAAGAAGAAATGGCAAGGAGATGGAGATACTAATTACCTTGATTGCTCAGTACATGACCATGTACAGTTATAATGTGTTAATTAAAGAGTGTATTGAGGGGTTGGGGATTTAATTTAAGTGGTAGAGTGCTTGCCTAGCAAGTCTGAGGCCCTGAGTTTGATCCCCAGAATCCCCCCACCCCAAAAAATAATATTGAAATATAGCTGGGGAATGTTATCATATGCCTCTACTGTCGGTACTTTGGGAAGCTTAGGCAGGAGAAACACAGATTTGAGCTCAGTCTGGGTAACTTAGGGATTTAGCAAGACACTGTCTCAAATTTAAAATATAAAAATAAAGGGCTGGAGAGGTAGCTCAGTGCAAAGGCCCTGGGTTCAATCTGTAGTACCAGAAAAAAGGGATATTGAAAAAAATTTAAATGTTTTAATGTTGCAAACATGCTTTGTGTGTGTATGTGTACGTATGTATATAATGTATTTAAAATTTAAAAATAGTTGCCAAGTGACTCACATAGAGTGAATTAGAAGCAAGTGTCAGTCTGGGTTTTATAAAATGTAATTAACGGAGCTTATGTTTAAAACACAAAGGAAAGCTGCTGTATCCCATATACTATTCAGTTAAGCAGCTCTGATTCCTACTTGCTTCATTTCCAAAATAACATTGTGCACATGATTGAATTTCAGTAATGACTGCACTTAAAACCTTTAAGAGTTTTACATGGTTCCATAAAAATTTCCTCATATAAAGCAAAACATCTCACTTTTTTCTACAGAAAGTGTTCCTATGAATGAATCTTCAAATTTTACATAATCATGAATTGCCAAAGGAAGAAATAAAAAGCCAACAATCATGTGTTGCCAGTGTGAAGTAAACTGGACTCTGCCTTAACGAACTGAGCAGTAGTAAACGAGACTGATGAAAAGGTATACAAGGCCATTTTGAAGATGCCATCACCTGTCTATTCTGTCATATCCTAGCAGATCAAAAACCTTTAGCCTAGCTCATAATTTCCCAATTCAATGTGGATTTTTTTTTTTTTTTTTTTTTGTGCTGGGGATCGAACTCAGGGCCTTGTGCTTACAAGGCAAGCACACTAACCACTGAGCTAAATCTCCAGCCCTCAACGTGGATTTTTGAAATGACATTACTTTTCTCTAGAATAAAATTAAAAATAGTTATATTTATGAAATAAAAGATTTTATATTACTTTAGAAACTTTGTAGGGAATAGTAAGTTATTTTTTAAGGCATAACAGTCACAATGAGGCTGAGTGGAAGAATCCTGTTGTTCCCTTGAAATGACACTGACCTTATTTCTAGGTTGGCTGGAGGGAATGTGTTTGTGTCACACATGTATTATATTAATCTGAACTCTTTCTCCCTTCATGGTAAGAAAGGCAAAATAGTTCAGACTAATTTGAAATGAAAACAATTTATTGGCCAGTAGTCCTGGGAAATTTAAAATTATGAAATATCTTTAGACCCACTCTCCAAAATTGTACTGTTAAGGCACTGTCTCCTTATTTCTTGCCATTACGTTGCTCTATTCACAGCCACATTTTATCAAAAAAAAAAAAGGGATGGGGATGTATATGACTATTAACAACTCCAGATAGATGGGCTATGTTGGTTGGTTTCACTTGACATCATTTTCTACCTCTTGGCCTGGGAATAGATTAAGACCCCCCCAAAATATCTCAGGTACTAATATACATGCTAAAAACGAAACAATTCGAGTGTATGCCATCATGAATCCCATGTTCTGCCCACAGATTGAGGACCTAAAGCTTTCTATTGTTATTAATTTCACCTAGCTGGATTGTAGTTACTATTTTCTCTTTGTCTTATATAAATTTTCAGATATTTTACCATAACCATCTCATATTTTTGATTATTAATCGTATATTTTTCACCTGTATTTTTTTCTTAAATTAGAATAAATCTTTGTTGTATTTATCTGTTATGGTTGCATTTCCCCCAAAAGCTATTGTAATAGATGGTGGTCTCAGAGTATAAGTTATCTATAATTGAAGAAATATAATCATTTTATAAAGAAAGAGAAGTTATTATTAAGCAACCTCTAGCTTTTTTATTCATACTTCAAATAAAAAATTGTCCTGTTGAGTAGCTAAGGGATGTGAATTAATAAAAAGTTAATGAAATTTCAGGCAAACTTATCATTGTGCAAACTACTTCGGAGAACCTAGTTAATCATTTTGAAGAACTAACTTAACATTAATAGAGGTCTGTTATGAATGCTGAAAAATTACACTACAACTTTAACGAGTAAACTAAACTTGTAAGAGTACATACTCTATTTTCCAATTGTTATTCAAAGACTAGAAAATTATTTTCTGTTTCCCACATAAAAATGGCTTTCCTTAAACTGGAGGCCAGTTCCACATGCTGGTCCACACCCGCGATCCACTGGTAAGACCTACTCTGAAACTCTACATTTTAGGTATATTTTCTAATAACTGTCGAGTGTAAATCATCACGATTATCATGACTGGTCTTTTTCAGTCACACCACACTAGAAATCAAAAGATAAAACAGACCCAGTATGAAATATGTGGGGAAGAAATGCTCTCTCTTGGCAAAAATATTAAACTGCTTCCATGTATTTTCCTTGCTCAGGGTGCTTGCTTTTGTCTCTCTCTGGTTACCAAACTCCTACTCCCTCTTCAGGGCCTGCCTTGAATTACTACCTTTGTTCTTTGCAGAATAGTTTAATTTTCTTTTTCTCCCTGCTTGAGAGTTAGTTTCATTTAGTAATGAGTAGGTTCTCATTATGTGAGTTTCGCTAAGGCACTGGGTTTATAAAAATATTCCATGCTGTTAAGAGCCATGCGGTATAGTGAATGGGAGACAATACATAGATAGAGATACATAGATATGTATAGTTTTAATAAAGTATTTTATGTGCAAAAGATATTTCCTAGGTACTGTAAGAAATCACGGTGTTTTAAAATATACAAAGTCTTGTAAGTGTAAAATCTCTTATATCCCATTAAGTACATCCCATTTAACAGTTTAAAAACTTAGATGTTGAGACATCAGATAACATGCCCAGCATCATTGCCTGGTGAAGAGCTTTTGAATACAAGCGCTCTATGGACTGCATATGTCCAACTTCTTTACTGTTCTACAATCTTCTCAATATTGATTTCGTATTTCTAGCAATTAACGTTGTGCTGGCACAGAGTAGACATTCAATAAGTAATTAATAAATGGTTTGTTTTTCTTTCCATATGTATTTTCACGCTATCATTTAAAGTTATCTCTGTTCATCTGCCAGTATTTAAATCCTGAGCCAAATCCTACAGACAAGTTAAATGACATGAACCCAGATGAACTATTCAGAGAATAATAAACTCTTCTAATATGGCCCTAATATGAGCGTCTGCAGAGATAAATGTCAGCTTGCATTACATTTTAGAAGTTATACTAGTAGTCGTTATCTTAAAAAGTTGTGTTTTGAAAGCCAGGTGTTATTTACTAGATGCTCCCCCAAATTTTCAAATCAGCCAACAGTTATGAATTAGTGTGTGCACTTTTGTTTTTTAATAGCCTGTGTATTCCAAACATAATATGCATTAAATCATTTCAAGTTTCAGCTCTCTCCAGAACAATTGAAATCATTTCAGAAACAACATGCTTTTGCATGGAGTCTTTCTCAGTTTTAAAGCAAGATTACAAAATTTAAAATTTGACTTAATTTGTGGATCTGAAATTGTGGTGTTTTCCTGGACTTGTTTCTAGGCAGATGTTACCTGTTTGGAGCTTTGGTCAAGTAAAGTACATTTGGATGCCCTGTGGCTCACCGACTCAGGGGATTAAAAGCAGAATTGGAATACTGAGTTCAAGTTTGAATCTGCCAATATTCTGTGTGATGTTGAAACTTGTCTTCTTTATACCAATTTCTTCATCTGCAAAATGGTTGTGAATGTTATTTAGTCCCCCTTTCCCCCACATATGCCACTAGAAATTACTTGAAGGTCCCCAAAACTCTATTGCACAATTATTATTCAGTAAACAAATTAATAGAAATATTATATAACTTTTAGAGAACAAAGTCCTAAAAGAATGTCTCTGACATGCACAAAACAAGGGCTTTTGTTCTTTGTTTCTGCTCCTTTGAATTTTTTTCAAATAGTGACATATTAGAAAAACAGTATTTCATATTACTTGTAGTTCTAGAAACAGTGAGTATTTTCCTTGTTCTAGCTCTTGGCAGTACATTAAATGAACTAATCTAATATGTTTGGCAAAATTTCTTGTTTTTTTTCTCTGGCAGGTACCTATAAACATAGTTTTAAAAAATTGTTTCTAAGAATTTTTAAGTTACTCAGTTTTTTTGGTCAGAACTTTTGTATTCTGATATTTTTTGATTCCATCCCAAACCAATGACCTTATACAGCAAACAGAATTAAAACACTCTTCAAATACTGTGTCACTTTGTGCTTCTCAAAGAAATGAAATAACTGGAAATTATGTATTTGGGCAATAGTTGCTATTTGAATCCACTCAGTACACAAGAAAATTGTTTGTGTGCTTTGAATTTTGAGAAATACCAAACCACTTACACTCTCCCAAAGATCTGCAGTGGTTTCCTCACTGTGCATTAGAATTACAGGGTGAGCCTCCGGGACCAGTGGTGGAGTCCTGTTAAAGTCTTCTGGCCCAAGGCTTCTGGAGTAAAGGGCAGGCTCCCTGCTTGCTGGCCTCTGCCCTGCCTTTCAGTGTCTGTGCATCAGACACTGAAGAATTCCCTTCGTCCCAAGGGAATTCTCCATCTTCATGTGTTATTCTTGTTATGATTTTCTTTTCATTACTTCAGAGGAAATGGATAAAGTTAGAAGACCGTTGTGCTGATTTTATTTGCTCTTTCTCATCTCTTCATTTCTTTGAAATGTAGGAGAAGGGGCAAGAATTTTGAGTCTGTCTCCCAATTATCACTTAAAAATGGAAAGGGATTATGAACAGGATCAGACCCTTTCTCGGTGGTGGAGTGCGGTGTGGGGGCAGCTGAAGGGCAGGCTCTGCTGGTACCTGGCAGTCTTGCTTCTTCAGATGACTGGGGAGGTCGGACAGGAAGTCAGTGGAACTGACAGAGGAGTTGTCACTGATGATTTTTTTTAAAAATCACCATCCACTAAGAGTCAAAAGAGAGCAGCTGTCTTTCCACGTTCGAGATGCCTGTCGACTGCTTCTCCGTCTTTCTCTTCGGGTGTCTGACACCATTGTTTGAGACTCTCAATCATTTTTCTCATAGATGGACCCAATTTGAGAGTGCAAGATATATTTGCTTATAGTAAAACGTACATAATTGTTGGATATAATTAATTAGATGCAGGTATGAAATGTTTAACAATCTACTCAGAGATGCTGCTGTTCTTCCCCTTTTTGTCAGTTCTAGGCTCTCGTTTTTGACCCTCCAACCCAATTTGCAGTATTTCTCCTAATGTCTTTTCTAGCCCTGGGTTTGAGGAGAAAAAAGTTCTATGTTTCTAGTTTTGGGAATCCCCTTTGAGCTTGAGATAAAGGTTGCTCTTTTACTAGTCACTCAGCAGCTTGCTTTTGTGAAATATTTTGTCTTCAGCTACCAAGTCTCTATGACAACACAGTGTTGAGTTTCTTTCTGCTTTGGGTTGATCTTTGTGTTTCCAATTTATTACCTCCTGTGTTCAGTTTTATTATTTATGTGGTGGAGTATTTCTATATCCTTCTACTTCCAGTGAACTCATTTTGCCTTGTCTCTTCTTTTGTTATAAACCAACAACTTCATTAAAAAGCTTTCAGTTCTTTGGAATTAAGTGTCTGCATCTGTCCTTCAACTCCCAGATCACTTAAACCACCTGAAACTTGAGTATGTCAAAAGGAAACCCCAAGTTTCGCTGTCCTGTATTATTTTCTATTATTGCATTGCATTATGTCTGGCTTTGGTTCATTCCTTAAACCACAGTTACTTTTTTTCAGAGAGAAAGAGATACAGTCATAACTTGCTATGCCGCTGTTTTAAAACTCATCAAATTTGGCACTTGACACATTTTGACATGAAAATTTTGTCCCATTATTTGTCTTTATTTGGTACTCTGATGCACAGGCTAGAACTTGTCAGTGTATGTTGCCTCATGACTAGTTACCTTTTCTGTCCAAAACGATTTGGGACTTCTCATTTTTGGTAGTGGTTGTGCCTCCCAGAATTAATGAATGACATGTTCCAAAGTATCACTGCATATTTGGGTGGGGGGAGGAGGGAGAGGGAAGAAGAGAGACAGAGAGACAGAGAGAGACACTATTGCAGTTTACATGGAGGGTAGGAATCATTATGTACTTATCATACATTATTTTCCCCTCATGAATTTGTCCTGTTTGTGATAATTGTGTCTCAAGAAAATACCAGATAATGCAAGCAGGATTCTTTCACATTGAAATATATCCTCTGATTACAGTTAGCAAAACAATAGAGACTAGTCTTCAGTGAGTGATAGACCAGCAATTTTGGGATCCAAAAAGTTAATTTACTGAATGAAAGTTCACTTCTCATTAGACTGAAGACTTGGTAAGACAAGTACCACTAATGTCCTACCCAGAACATGGTTATGGTGAGCCAAAGGTAGTTGCAAGACTGAGTGAGCATAACTTGGCTTCTTCTAGCTCAGAAAGAGCTACAAACAAGAAATGACTTTTTCAGTTGGTTTACATACTTGGGTATAAAATAAACCAAATAATTGATCCTATCAAATAGGGAGACCGATGTGTGTGTGCTTTTTCTTTTTAAATTTTTTCTCTGTGTGTATATAATAATGTATATTTATTGATAAAAATAAGGCATGTACAAAAATTATCCAAATTTGCTATAAATCTGTATATGTCCTGACCTTCAGTTATAGTTTTAAAAGTTGGGGATGTATATATCTGTTTTATGTTTGTGAATTATATAGCAAATATTTTTGCCATCATAAAATATTATTCCAAAATTTGATTTTGGTATTATGTTCATTCTTAATTATACTGAACATTTAAATGAAAGTGAGTGAAGCAGAAGTAGAAATGGTGTTTAATAAAATCTGTAAAATATGTGAAACAGTCTTGCTTATTCTATTTTACTCCTTATCATATTTTAAAGTTTCCTTTCATGATCTTAGAATTTTTTTTTTTCTACATGACCTTTGACGTCCATTTTTTAAGTACTAGAGATTGAATCCAGGGCCTTCATACTGACTTGATTTTCAGCCTTTTTTTGTTTGAGCCGAGGTCTTACTATGTTGCTATGGTTCCTAGTCCTATGCTGGGCTTGAGCTTGTGACCCTCTTGCCTCAGCCTCCCTAAATCCTGGAATTATAGGTATGCATCACCACACCTGGACTTTTGGTGTCTTTATTTCCCTTGCTGTACTTAAAAAAAAAAAGTCTCTGCATTCTAAGATAACTTGCAAGTAATTATCAAGATTTAAAGGCAAAAGGAAAATCATGCTATTTCCCTTGTAACATCTCTGTGTGAGTTATGTTTATAATGTTCAAAACCTTTACCTGTAACTTTGCACTTCTTAGAAATTGTCTGATTCAGTCTCATCTTTCAGTTTCTTTCCCAGCTATGTAAACCTTGAAGTGATAAACATTTTTTTCTAAATAAGACTTTAAATTTAACATCATAATACCTAAGTGCTTATTTTTTTCTAAGTTTTGGACTTCAAGAAATCTAGAGACGTCTCTAGAAAAGGAATAGTCGGGGTATCCTTCTTTCAATTTCAGGCACGTGCATTTATCCATGTGTTTATCCAGAACATACTCACTGATTTAAGGAGCTACAGTATAACCTGGAGCTTTCCTGCAGGGATGATAGTGAACTTTATAGACACCTTATCAAACCAGCTAAAATCATTTTTCACATAAGTTGCCAGAGACGAAATGAATGAGAGATTCTATTTATTGTGTTTTATTAAGAAAACTACAGATTTCTTTATTGTATAGCAATGACATTTTAATTTTGTCAATACAATGTATTTTATAGAAATGTGTATATTGTGTGAAATGTTTTCTCCAAAATATCATATATTAAACTTATTTTTAGCACTGTGCATGGGCTACAGATAAAAACAAATGGATGAAGAATGTTCATTGTTCTGAGCAAACTCAATGAGGGAGGGAAAAATTACTAATAATAAGTGGTAGAAGTGGTATGAGTGTTGTACAAAATAAAATCACCAATTCCTTGTGTTTCTATAATTTATCTTTCTTTTTGTTTTTTAAGACAGGGTCTCACTGTGTAGCCCGGGTTGGTTTTGAGCTCACAGTGACCCTCCTGCCTTGGCTTCCTGAGTGCTGCGATTACAGACATGTACCACCACACCTGGTCAATTTTTCTAAAAAATAAATTAGTTTTGAGTAAAATATTTTATTTCTTCATATTCTTATCTTCATATAATTTGTAACTTTCTATATTACTTGTACTTTATGGGCGACAAATATAGAAGTGAACATGAAATTATTTTCTTGTCCAGAGTATCATAGTTATAACTCAGTATAACAATACAGTAATCTGAATTTTAAATTTTTTCCTTGTATTGAAATCCTGGATAAAATCCTAGACTTTAGTGTTTGATACATCTAATTTCATTCCTAAACTATACCACTTATTCTTTCTTAGCATCTCTATGCCTCAATTTTCCTATCTGTAAAAAGGGCATTACAGTTGCTAACATAGCAGCTGTTCATGAATGTTAAACTAGATGTGTGTGAACCAAACTCCATATGGAAAGCAAATTAGAAACATTGCATTGACACCAGAAATCTTATGGGATAAAGGCTTTTAAAAACTGTCTGTTATGTTTATTAGAAAAGAACAACATGGTAAAAAGAGTAAAGCAACTGTATATTGCAGCTTGTTAAACATCTGTGTATGGGTGTGTGTTGTGCATGTGGGTATGAATAGGAAATTATTAGGCATTTACTATGCTTTTGTTTTGTCCTATAGTAAAACATATAACATAAAATCTACCTTTTAAGCAAAACTTTAAGAGCATAATACAGTAGCATTAACTATATGCACATTATTGAACCAAAAATCTCTGCAATTTTTCCACCTTGCATAAGTGAAATTTAGTATCTGTTGAACATGCTGATTATTTCACTCTACATAATGTTCCATGATTGGTTATTTCATGTCACCTAATATCCCTCAAGTTTTATTCATGCTGCTGCATATTTTGGGGTTTATTTCTTATTTCAGACTGAATAAATTTCTATTGTAGATGTATGCTACATTTTCTTTATCCATTTATCTATGAATGGAAATTTAAATTGGTACCATACTTTGAACAATGCTACACTGAACAGGGGAGTACGGATAATTGCTTCAAAATTCTACTTTTATTTCTCTTGGATAAATAGGCAGAAATGAGATTGCAGGATAATATGGTAGCTATATTTATAATTTTTTGAGGAGTTTTCATATATTGTACATAATTGTTGACCCACTTCACATTTCTGCTAACAGTGCAAGGGGCTCCAAATTTTTCCACGTTGTTGCCTACTCCTTTCATCCTTTGAGTTTTTGATCATAGTCATCCTAACACATATGAGGTAATATTTTACATGGTTTTGATGCATATTGCTCTGATGATTAGTGATAGTAGACACCTTTTCATATGCTTCTTGGCCATTTGTGTATTTAATTCCTTTGTCCATTTTTAAATTGGGCTATTAAATTCGTGGAGTTCCATATACATTTTGGATACAAACCTCTTATCTGATATGTAATTTGCAAATATCCTCTCCCACTTTGTATTTTACGCTTTTACTTTGTTGATTGATTGCTTTCCTTATGCAGTAACTTTTAAGTGTGATGTAGTCACATTTGTTTATTTTTGTTTTGGATATCATATGCCAAAAAATCACTATTAAGACTAATGTGATGAAGTTTAGGCTCTTTGTTTTCTGCAAGGAGTTTTCTAAGAAAACTTATGTTTAAATCTTTAATCCTTTTGAGTTGAATTTTGTGTATAATAAGAGTCTAGTTTCACTCATTTGCACGTGACTTTTCTAGTTTACTCATTGCCACATGTATAAAAAAACTATCCTTTAAATTTGGGGGGGGTTGATTTTTTTTTTTTTTAGTTCTTTATATATTCTAGATGTTAGACCGTTGTCTGAGGGACCCCTGGCAAAAATTTTCTCCCAGTCTGTGATTTTTCGCCCCACTGTATTAGTAATTTCTTTTGCTGTGCAAAAGCCTCTTAATAGGATGTGGTCCCGAGCACTGATTCTTTGTGTTGTTTCCCGTGCAGTCTGAGTTCTGTTCATAAATTTTTTTCCAACCCCTATGTCTTCGAGAGTTCTTCCTATTTTATTCTCCAGGAGATTTAGTGTTTCTGTTTTAATGTTCAGATCTTTGATCCACTTTGATTTTAGCTTAGTACATGGTGAGAGACATGTATCTAGTTTTAGTTTTCGGCATGTGGTAAGCCAATTTTTCTGGCACCATTTATTAAAGAGGCTATCTTTCTTCCAGTGAGGGTGTTTGGCGCCTTTGTCGAAGATGAGGTATTTGAGTGTGTTTGGAATTATTTCTGCATCTTCTAGCCTGTTCCATTGGTCCTCGGGTCATCATACCACAGTGATATATGCACAACCATGTTCATAGCAGCACAATTTGTAATAGCTAAGTCTTGGACAAAACCTAAATGCCAACAACTGATGAATGGCTAAAGAAGATGTGGTTTTTCTACACGGTGGAGTACTACACCGCCATAAAGAAGGGTAAACTAGAGTCATTTGTATGTAAATGGATACTCCTTGAGAACATACTGTTAAGTGAAATAAATCAGTCACTTATCAGTACACATCGAATTGTTTCTCTGATATGAGAAACCATAAGTGTAAATAAGGACAAAGGGGTATAATAGATATTATGTTTAAAAGAAAAAGAGATAGTATTCAAAAGAGAGGAGAACTAGATAGGGAAAAAGGGGATAAAGAAGGAAGGTTAAAAGAAAAGTAAGATGAAAGGGAAAAAAATTGAAAAATGTAAATAAACTTGTTGCAAATAGAAAGGGGTGGGTGAATGGAAGGGCGGGAGGGGAAGGGGGGAAAACCAAGATATATCATGTATAGGTACAAAATAACCATGTTGATTATGATCATTATGTATACAGTGTACCAATACATGTTCTTGATAAAAATAAAAAAAAACCCTATCCTTTCTCCATCATATAATTCTGGCATTCTTATCAAAGATCATTTGACCGTTTATTCATGGACTCATTCTAGTACCTCTACTCTGTTCCAACAGTATACATGCTCTATATTAATAAATCTGCATTTTGATTACTGTACATTGGTGATATGATTTGAAGTTAAATAGTGTAAGGCATTCCATTTTGTTCTTCTTGCTCAAGATTGTTTTGGGTATTTGAGATTCTTTGTAGTTATTTGTACATATTTGCAGTATATTATGATTACATTCATTGTGGGGAATATGTAAATATACATAACATATCTTAATTGTTTTTACATTCCCTTCCTTCTCCTCACTTCTCTCCATCCCCCTTCTTCCACCACTTGGTCCTCTTCACATTTGCAAAAGATGTATCTCCTTGTCCCTATTCTCTATCTTGTATTTTACTCCTTTATTTATGATTTGGGTTCCTCATATAAGAGAAACAATGCAATATTTGTGTTGTATACCACTACCATTTTCTTCATCTATTCGTCTGTCAATGGACAAATAATCCCCTTCCAAGATTTAGCTGTTATGAATTGTGCTGCTTTAAACTGAAGTGTGCATGTATCACTATCATATGATGCCTTTAACTGTTTCAGGAAGATACCTAGAAGAGGCAAACCGGGGTCAAATGGAATTTTTATTTTTTAATTTTTGAGTAATTCCCATACTTATTTCCACAGTGGTTAGATTAGTTTCATTCTCAGTGATGGTGTGGAAGGGTTCCTTTTTTTACCACAGCTGTGCCAGCATTTGTTATTATTTGACTTTCCTGATGATACTGTTTTTTCTGGAGTAAGATGAAATCTCAGTGTTTTAATGAACAATTGTCTAATGGAGGGAGATATTGAACATCTTTTCATGTATTTATTTGCCATTTGTACTTCTTTGTCTGAGGGGTATCTGTTCATTTCAGATGCCTACGTTTTGATTGTGGTGGGTCTAAATTTTTGAGTTCTTTATATATTCCAAATATCATTTCTTTGTATGAAGTGTTGCTGGCATTCATTTCCTATTCTGTAGGTTGTTTATTTACTCTGTTGGTTGTGTTCTTTGCTGTGCAGACTTTTTAATTTGATATAATATCATTTCATGATTTTTGAAGTTAGTTCTAGTGCAGTCTTGCTCATGCCTATATTTTTGAGATTTTTACCTATTTAGTCATCCAGCAGATTAAGTGTTTCTGTTTCAATATTTAAATCCTTGATGCATTTTGGTTTCAGTTTAGTACATTCTGAGGAATATGGGTCAAGATTTAATCTTCTGTATGTGTTCAGCCAGTTTTCACAGCATCCTTTGTTAAAGAAGCTGTCTTTTCTCTAGCATATGTTTTTGGTCCCCTTGTCAAACCTCAGATGGCTGAATGTATCTAGAGTTGGTTCTGGGTCTTCTCTTCTATACCATTGATTAACACGTCTATTTTTGTGCCACTACTGTGCTGTTTTTATCACTGTAGTTTTGTAATATAATTTAAAATGTGAGATTGTAGTAGTTACTAATGAACTTCTGGATTTCAGCAGTGTCCATTGTGATTCTGCCTTTTTCTTTCCTAATTACATTAATATGGGTGTTTTCCTTCCTTCTTTTTGTAAGTTTGGCTAAGGGTTTGTCTATGTTGTTCATTCTTTCAAAGAAACAACTCTTAATTTCATTGATTCTTTATAGTATTTTTTAGTCTCAATTTTATTATTTTATTAATTTCTACTCTCGTCTTTTTGATATCCTTCCTTGTACTGGTTTTGATTTGAGCTGTTCTCATTTTTCTGGGATCTTGAGGTACATCATTAGGTTATGTTTTTTCAGCTCACTATGTTTTCTAATATGAGCTTTCACAGCAATGAACTTCCCTCTCAGGACTGCTTTCATTGTGTCTCATAAGTTCTGATGTTCAGGAGTGTGTTTTTTAATGTAGAATTGTGTTTGTAAAATTTCTGTGATTTATTTTCCAATTCATTTCTTATTTCAGTGCACTATGATTTGATAGCATACATAGGATGAATTTGGTTCTTTTGCATTTAAGCATGCTTTGTGGAGTAGTATATATCTATTTTTTATGAAATTCCATGAGTTGTTGTGAAGAATGTGTAAATTGTAGTAGGACATTATACTACAGAGAACACTCTATAAAGAATCTAGTAAGTCTGTTTATTTGAAGGTATGATTCAGTTTTGTATTTCCTTATTAATTTTTAATTGATCTATTTGTAAAAGTGGTTATTGATATACTACACTATGATTTTATAGGTATTTATTTGATCTTTTACTGTTTGTTTTATGAAATTGGTGCACCCATATTTGGTGCATATATATTTATGATTCTTTCTGTTGAATTATTCCCTTAAGTACCATGTAGTGATCTTTGCCTCTTCAGATCAGTTTTATTTTGAACTTTAGTTTGTCTGAGAATAAAATTTCTACCTCTACTTGCTTGGGGGGTCCTGGTGCATGGAATATTGCTCTCAAATCCTTGACTTTTACTCTGTGAATTTCTTTTTGGATTATATGAGTTATTTGAATGCAACAAACTATTGAATTTTGGTTTTTTGATCCAGACTTTCAATCTCTGTCTTTTCATTTGAGAGTTGAGGCCATTTACATTGACTATTATTACCGAAATGTGTTGATATTCCTATCATTGTGTTCTTTTTCTGTCGTCAATTCCTTTATTTTTTTTTTCTTTTTTGTTTCTCACCTTGCTTGATGTATTCATTCCATACAGATTTTTGGTTTTGTTTATTTCATTGTCTTTGTCTAGGATTTTCTTAAGTATTTTTTGGAATGCCGTGTTGCTGTGCATGAATTTCATAGTGTAAAATAAAACAACAATACCAACAAGGAACATGAACCAGAAGAAAACAAAGCAAAACATTAAAAAAAAAAAAACAGCAACAACAAGGTAACACAGAACAAGTAAGCAAAAATACACTAACAAAAATTAAAATCCTGCACACCTTCGTCATTGTATTAATCCAGAAGATCCACACAGCCCTGTCTACACTGCAGTCACAGTCCGATTGCAAGCAGCCAAGCAGTTCGCCCCTGTGGAGCACTCAGTTGCCTTCCACAACAGTGAAGGCTGTCTCTCCCTCTAAATTCATCTGTCACCTGACCGCAAGCTATCCTCTGGGCATGGCCAGTTGCAGGCCATCGTAATCCCCAAGTCTGATTGCCTCAACTGATTTAGGAGGAGGGAGTAAATGTGCTGTTCTCCATCTGTCTGCCTGCAGTAATTTATCCATCTTGGACCTGGCTGTAGAACTGAGGGCTGCTCCCAGACTTAGCAGAGGGCCACTTTGGGGCAGGGAGCTGGAACTTCACACCATCTCAGGCCTTTCAGATGCTTGGAGAAACTAAAGGGGACCAGCCATTCAGTTCTGGTTCCCCCGAATCACCCTCTGACCTGGGAGCCAGTCTCTGTTTCTACTCCCTCATATCTCCCCCACTCCACTTTCCACTCTGCCTACTTGTCATAGTCCCAGGTCTCCCTCCCCTCTGCAGTCTCCAACTAGGAGATGCTGGTGGCCTTTCCATGGGAGCCTGCTGACAATCATATGCAGCATACTGGATGAGCCTCAAGCACAGCATTCTTGTTGCATGTGGTAGGAGTAAGTGATATTTTTTTCTGTGTCAGGCAAGCCTTCTCTCTTCCATAGCTCCACCGCCCTCTCTAGTGTATTGTTTTTAAGCTCTAGGTGTATGGCATTTTGTCTTGCACTGTTCTGCTTCCTGCTTCTCTGAATCTCTGGCTTGCACGTACCTCACTTGCCTTGCATTGTAGGAGCTTAGAGTGATTGTAAGTCTATTCTACCAGCTAGGCTGCCACTGAAGGAAAGGCCGGGCTCCCTCTTGCAGTATGATCTTCTCCCAAGATCGGTAATGAAATCTGAATCTATTGAAAATTCATTCTATTTAAATTGTGTTTTATGTCCAGTTTATGTTAGTCTGACTCCCTTATGTATGTGACTGCATCCTGTTTCCATCTCAGACATGCTAAAGTCCTAAAATGTAATTACTTAACTATTTATCCCTAGAGTAATGCTACATTTTAATAAGGTATATTGGCATAAAATCATGAAGAACATAATAAAAGATAAAGATAATTATCTTTTGTTATTTATCTTTTTAAACCAGTAACTCGTGTTATTTATCTTGTACATTGAAATAATTAATGTGCTAATTCAGGATCTGAAATGTTGCAAATCCGAGAGCTCCTGAATAGCCATTCTTGAAAAGTACCCTATGGAGTTGTAGTGTTTCTATAGCATATTTTCCAGAGAAATTCATAGTAGTTCCTGCCCAGTATCTGATTTGTGGAGGTAAAATCCATTTGTCTCTACTTAAAACCCAAACATCTCTGAGTTGAAGGTGAAGTCTCTTCACAGGCTTTTCTGATTCAAGAGAATGAATCCTTACCAGGCCTGGAAACCATTGTACTGCTGAGTTTTTCTTTTGGCAGGATATTCAAGACTAATGTACCTGAAAGAATAGTGATTTTATACTAAGCAGTTGTCTTAAACCATGTGTTTTGTGTGTTTAAGTGGAACTGATAACCCCAACTCAGTTTTTCTGCCGGACAAAATGTTTTCATTGACAATAGCAGTGATGAAGCCTACAATTGGCTGCCCCAACATGATGCATACTTATGTTTATTCTCTTGTTTGATTGCGAGTGGGATTTGTATAGAGAAGGAGAGGCATGAAAGTGAGTTCAGTTGTGTTTGGTACTATTTTTCTGTACTGTGAACTGGGCTGTGACTAACATATTTCATTTGACAGGAATTATAAATAGCGTTTGTTCAGAAGAAACAGAACTCAAGACATCTTGTAATTAATATACTCATTCACTTTCAAGAAAAGTACACTCTGTGTATTTATATACTGAAGCACCAGGTAGTAGAAAAAATATTGGCATGGAGTATCATACTGTTCAGATGTTTGATATTTAAACCTTTGTTTCTACAAACCATTCAGTCAGTAATGTTGCTTAGTAATGAGTTTTGATTATTATAAAGCAAGCTATGAGACTGTAAAATACAGGCAGTATTCAGATTACACATAAATTGTAGTAATGGAAAAAAATGAAAATGATTCTGCTAAAGTCTGAGAGAAATTTTGTTAAATAATGTTATTATATGGTTCATTGAGTTCTTTAGAATCTTTTGAAGTGTGTCCATGCTGTTTTCCTGGTTTGTTTATACAAGGGAATGGTTTAAGTAGAAGAATGATCTGAACCATTTTTGAATTAAGCCAACTACTTATTGTATGGCATTACGGACAGAAATTTTGTCTTGTTCCTTGGAAAGCATGCAACATTTTGGGGAATAGAAATTTTCTGCCCAAAATCTTACTCACACAGTTCAGCTCTCTGCCTTAAGACATGTTTGTCTTATTCTCATCAGCTTCAAAAAGTTTCAGCTGAGGCGATGTGTACTTGTATCTTTCTGAATATGACTATATGTAGCAGGAGCCTACATGTAGCTTTTGTGTGATCTGCTATAGTGATATTAAGTAACCTTTTGCCTTTCAGTTTTTTCACTAAATATTTTTCTATTTTACGCTAAATCTTTGTAAAATATACTCAGAATTTCTCCACTTAGGGAGGAAAGAGAGTTGGGAGGGAGAGTTGAGGTGGGGATGTGAGCACACATTTCCCATTCTTCACCAGATTTTGATTGTCTGTCTAGTGTATGCCAAACACAGAGCAGGTCACTAGGATGCAGTCGTGACAGTGACAAGATTTCTGCTTTCTTGTGCCACTGAGTGGCACACTGAGCATTTCCCGTTCTCAGTCCCCTTTTCTTTTCTAGCTCTGCCTATTTACAGTAACGTAAGCTGGAGAGTAGGCCACTGTATGCCTCAAAAACCTTTAAGGGGTAGAGAACGATGTCAGTTAATCGTTACTCTAAATGCTATTGAAAAATAAGAAAAAAGTTTACTTCATAGAGGGATTATCATTTGATACTTTGTATCGGGATGGTGGGCTGCTTAGGCCTAGTGGAGACAAGGAGCAGATGTGTGTCATATTTACCCAGCAGTCTGTTGGTTATTAAGAAGTCGATAATAAACAAAATAGACATGATCTCTGCCCACTTACACAAATGAGTTTCAAATTATGACAGATGCTGGGAAGGCTTGAATCATCTGGCTCCCAATAGGAAATCCAGGTGCAAAGTCAAATTATAATTCGTTGGCTGCTCAATGATTATGGCAATAAAGGGGGATTAATTAGAAGAACCTGATCAGTAGTTAATTGCCCTTGTTGTGTCACTACACAGATTTGGGGGTCTTGCGCCTTCAAAATGCTGACATCGTATATATTTCCCATGATAGTCTCATAGTTTCATGTCTGCCTCTTACAATTTATACAGTAAGTGACTTCAGTATACTGAAAATAATTTTTCGTGTTGAAGTCTCAAATACTTGGTCCTTGATACAGGACTAATTTAAATGAGAAATATATACCTTCCTTCATTCATCTTTGAGTATGAAAGCACATTTGAGTCTGTCTCTTAAGTTTTTCTAATTGTGAAATAAATTATTACTTTTCTATCTCCACTAAATGAGGATAATAATATAGTAGATTTTTGTGTAACCAAATGAAAAAATGTAGGTAATATATTTTATTATTGTACCAGGCATACATGTAAAGTATTAGGACATTTTTGTTATATATTATTGATATTAAGTAATACCATAGTTTCAACCTAATGAGGAAAAATATTTCACATTTCTCTCAAAATTGCTTGTTTAATATAAATTTTAGTAAGATCACAGAAATGGGCATGTGTCTGAATGCCTGTTAGTTAACCCTACTTCTTTGCATTTTTTCTTCTGAAATGAAAGGATCACAAAAACCTATAGTGCTTGCAAATGCATTAGCACAAAGATTTTCCTTTGTAGAAGGAAACTTATGAAAAAGGAAACGTGAATTTCATTCTGTGATATGTCCATGTTCTTAATATCAACTATAAAGGGAGAAAAACTTAAAAACGTGTTTTAGCTGCTTAAATATTAAATAATATTAATATTTAATATGATAATTAAATGTCATATGCTAAATAATGTAAATTCTTCCCTCCAGTTACAGGATTCAGCAATACACTGTGTTTGCCACTAGAAGGTGCTAGTAGGAAATAAAATCAGTTTTTATGAATGTTTTGTACTGCTTTTAAAATTATTTTTTTCTTCCCATTTTTCTTGATGGTGTTCGTCTCCTATAGATAATTTCCTCCACCCATGTGGTATTGATATCAGATCGATAAAGTTTCAGTGATTTTACAGTATTTGAAATTGAAAACAAAAATTCAACCTCTTTATTTACTAGGCGATAACTAGAAAAGGCTTTTAAAATAAATTTGTATGAATTATTTGAGCACGTAATATCTGTGTAATTGATAAAACATAGTTTCTTCTGTGACATTCCCATTTAAGTCAATTTTATAAAGAAAATTCATATTCTATACTAATTTAAATTACAGACCTTTCAAAGGTACACCTATACTCCCTTCTACCCTACATGAGAATTGTATTGTCGAATGCATAATTCTAGAGTGAGGGCACTTTATAATCTTGTAAGTAAACTCACAAACCTAAAGCCTGTGTTGTCCTGCAATATCCTAGCACTTTTTAAAGTACAAAATATTATAGGTACTCACGTGTGTTTTATTGAGAAACTTCATTTCTAGTGGTGAGTATCTACAAGATGCTGGCAATATAAATTTTTCCAGTAAGAGAATTTCCTTTTTCTTCCCCATTCAGGAGCTGAAACATGCTTCCCAAATCCCCAAATCCAGTGCCTATATTTTTTATTACTGCTATAAAAGAATAAGAAGAGGATAAAGTAGCACAAGGGTAATAATGTTATCCTGGTAACTATTTCTGTCTTCCGTTGCTATAAGTCATCAAGTTATAAATACATTTTCTTAAGTCCTTTGTTATATTAATGTAACTGATAAAAATGTATTCATCATTTTATCAGAAAAAATATGAAATTTCTCTGGTCATTTGCCATCTCCATTGTCATTTAACGTGTCTTTGAGAGCCAAATAATTTCACCAGCTTTTTTTTTTTTTTAATTTCACGGGCTAAATAGAAATATAACAGTCTTAAGCACAGTGCTGCAGACTGTACTGTTAGACTCGAAAGCAGTGAAAATGGTAGTGTAGAGTCCTTTCCTGTAAAACCATACAAAATCCAAAAAGGGACAAATGTATAAACTCTTGTAAACTTATATGTCGTGCTTGGTTTGCTCTTCCATCTCCAAAGCCAGCAATATCTGGCAGAGTCTTTCTCATCCCGTGTCACTCTGACTTCTGCTGCTGACTCTTCTCTCTCACTTTACACATTTCAAGGCCTTTTTTGATAACACAGTGCCCACCATGATGTTCTAGGATAATCTCCTTAGTTTGGCTTCATCTACTGATGAGTAAACTTATTTTCCTTTTTCCATCTAATGGGACGTATTCACAGGTTTCAGGCCTTAGAATACAGACATTTTGGAAGAGGCAATTATCTTTTTGCCTACCGCACCTATTTTTGTTGCATTCTTAAACAGCTGAAATACTATTTATTTAATTTTTATTTTGTATTTTCACCCATGGTTTTGGTTTGTATTTTCTCATATCAGCCCTTCTTAGTGAATATTTTTATCACCTATTGAAAGAATGGTAGATTGAAACAATTTATCATAATTTAATTACAAATTCACCTAATGTTGGCCATCGAAAGTATTAAAAATATTTACATGTACCAATGATAGGATAGGCAATTTGAAAAGAAATGGAGTTTTAGTTCTATATGACAAAGGCTCTGCTTTTGGGGGCAACTTGCAGAAAATGCAAGAGAAAGGAAAATAAGGGATTCATTATGCAATAAATTAATTAAAATTGTGACTTAGGCATGAAAATGAAGAACAAGATGCCATAAAAAGGGAAAGAACATTCTGGTGTAGGGAGTCAGGCATAGTTTCATTTAAGGCCGACTGGAGTAGGAGAACATTATCCATTTTTAGGAGATAGGGAAGAAGTGTTGGAGGCAAAAGAAGAGCAGGAGTAAAAACAAGTCCAGAGGCTGCTTGGCTCATGGGAGGACTCTGAAGTCAGACTCAGTGGCACATTCTTGGTGAGGAGAACCGTTGAAGATGACAAGGGAGAGGTGGGCAGAGTTTACATGCAGCACTTCATGTGACAAGCTGAGAATGCTGAGTTTCATGTTAGAATATAAGAATATCCATAGTTCATTCATGGAGTAGATAGGGAAGGAGACAGGAGTTATTGTAAGTTTTATGATTCCACGATTCTATTTACTGTGCCTATTACAACAGAGAAAAAGAGGATGGGAAGAAGATTGAATTCAGCTTTGAATATACAGTATTCAAGAGATCTTGGAGTTGTAAACGCGGGGGTTCAAGTGGGAAGTATCATACTGTATTCATGGTCTGAGTACTTGCTCTGTGCTGGAGCCGTGTCACTGAGAATATGTAGAAAGCAACCATGGGAGTAAAAGGGGAAATAATAGGGGTTGCTTCCTATTTCAGATCTTAAGAAGTAAGTAACACTGTCATACATAAGTATTTGACTTTTCATGCCATTTAGAATAAAAATCACACAATTGAGGTTATAAATAGTTTCATATTGAAAGGAATGGAGTCTTAAATGACACATAGGCAGGCAGATTTAAGAAAAGGCATTTCAGAGAGAAACCACAGCATGGGCAAGGCCAAGGGACATGGGGATGTTCATTGTTCTGTCTGGTTTGGAAGTGCTGACACGTGCAGTGCTAGAAGAAATAAGTTTAAAGAAATAAGCAGGGGCAAGATTGTAATGGGCTTTGTTTTTCATGCTAAGAAGAATTTAAATTGTTTGTAAATAATGTTTATTACTTATTTGCTGCTAGTATAATTCTAAAATTTTTATACTTATTAAATCAATAAGTCTTTGAGGTAATTTTTGTTATTGCCATCATTTTATACCTGGGACAGTTAACACACTGAGAAGATAAATAGTTTATCCCAGTTGCACAGTTGGAGAGCTGTGCTGGATTGAAGTCCAGGCAGCGTGTATTACAAGGTAGATAATTGTTATTACTAAGCACTCCTCAGTTACTCCTTCGGGCTGGTAACTACTCGCTCTTCATTCTAGTGATTACTGTCAATCTTCTCTATCTCCACTGGCTATAGAAGTAGACAGAGAACCTGAGCTAGTTCCACCAGTGTATTTCTTTTGCATTTTAAAAATTGAAATTAAAACACTAAAAGTCCCTGCTCATCTGGTAGCAAAACTATTGAAACATGTACTCCAGACTACAAATAGCAAAGATTTCCTGCCTTGTGGGCAGAGTTGCTTTGAGTTCATAAACCTAACATACCAAGGGAAACAAAGAAGAGACCCGGAGAAAAACCCGCACACTCTAATCCTGTGAAACCATGCCTCCTTCTTGGCCATTTCGTAAGGGGAACCACAAGGCACCTACGCTTGTTTGGAGTTGTTTACTATAACTTGTGATGAAAAGGATTATTACTAATAAATTCTACTTTATTTCTTTTCAACAGGCAATGACATGAGTAAATTTATGTGTAGGAAAGTTCACACTTGCAGTAGTATGGGAAGTATAAGAACAGAGACAGAAAGAATAACCAGATCATTTCGGTAGCCCAGATAAATACTAATGAAGTGGACAAAAATCTTTGCACCAGGGTTGGGAGGGAGACAATTATATAAAACACATGAAAACATTCATGTTACTGAATTTTCTTATTGGATGGGAAGGATGAGGAAGAACAGGAGAATGCCTGAGTTTCTAGACTGGGTAGTAAGGTGGATAGTGGTATCACCTAAAGGAGTAATAGTTGGAAGAGTAAACAATGAGGCTAGTTCTTAAATGATGCCCAGAACACACTTGGATATATTTGCTTGGGGTGTGTGTGTGCATGTGTGTGTGTGCGTGTGTGTGCGTGTGTGTGTGTGTGTGTGTTTAGGTTTGGCAAACACCAATGTATTGCTCTTAGAATGCAGAATGTCACTGCTGATTTTTCCTAAAGCAGTAATAATGACAAGAAAGGAATGAAAGTGAAAGAAATAAACTTTAAAATGAAGAATCGAGCTCAGACGTTCATATGTACTTTTTCTCTAACCCCACTAAAATGTATTCCAAGAAGTAAAATTGTACAAGGAAAAGGACTGAGGATGGAGCTAAATGAGATCTATGACATCATGGAAAGTGAAAATAAAAGAACCATGGTTAGCAGAGAATAGGAAATTTATAACTACCTGAAGAAGGAAGAGCAAATGAAAAGTAAGCCCTCATTTAGGAATCTGAAATAACCCGGCAACTAATGCAACGAGAATCACTGAAAATCGATTGAGAGAGGGCTGAAATTCTGAATGAGCAATTAATCTCCCAGATTCTCTTCACCGCCATGTGACGGTTCCTCTTAAATTCCAATGGAAGACAGGCTTACTTACTGATGAAAGTGAGCGACAATTGTTGTGAACCTCGGGAAATCAAAAACAGTAGAGGGCCTAAAAACAAGATAATTGATTGAAGATGTGAATATTAAATAAAGAAACCATCAAATACTTTTTCAGCATGTGGCATCTAAAGTTTTAGCTGTCTAGGTCAGGAACGATGGATTTCTTCCTCTTGAGGACCGCATGAGGGATAGGAGAAGGGATTTCTGGACATTTACATTTGAAGCTGGGTGATATCCCAACCACTGTGCTGTAAAACCCATGAGCCAATAATTTATCTACTAACAGACTTTCCAATCTGCTCTTTTTGCCTACTTTAACATTAAGATTGTTAGTTGTCCCATGAGACAAAAACATGGGGAAAATGAAAAATAACTCATAAGAAATGCAAACATTTATAATACCATTAACAAAATAAATACAAAATACCAGAATTGATAAGCTCACAGAAAAACGGTAGAAGAAATATAAAAGAAGAATCATATGAAATATAAAAGGAACATTTATTGAACAAAAAGACTTTTAGAATTGAACATGTATGGTTATAATAGTTAAAAAATAGTATAAGGATTGGGAGTTAAAAGTGAGGAAGACACTTAGAAATAGGATAAAAAAAGATGAAGGAGAATAATAAGAAAAGCTACCAAAATAAACTGAGAAATCTAGTACCCTAATTAATACATTCAGGGACAGTTATGGGCCTTGTATTATTGTACTAGATGCTCAGGAAGTCACAGTGGAAGAAAATGAAATCCCATGGTCAGGAATTCTAACAAGAAAAAAAAATTAAAAAAAAAAAAAAGAGAGAGAAAGAAATAATGTCCCCTGTCACCCAAATCAGGCGCAGGTTACTGAGACTTCAAACTGGAAGCGTCCACTGAAGGGCGGTGCAATGAGTCAGAAACCCGCACATGCAACAGGGCCTCATCATGACATTTTTGAATACTTGGAATAATGAGACAAATCTTGAAAGCTTTAAAAATTACAAACTAGAAAAAAAAAACAGAACAATATCGCGCTACTCAGGTGGAAAGTGACAGCCAACCTAGAGTTTGTTGCTCAGTTAATCTCTGAGTGATAGGATTAGAAACAAAAGAAAATGAAAAGAAAGGCAATTTAGAAGACACATAGCCTCATCGTTTTTTTCACTTTTATCTCTGGTGGTCCGTCAAACAAAGGGAATAAATCAAGAGTGAATGTAGTGTGAGATCCAGAATTTAAGAAATAAAACACAGGAGAGACAAAGGTGATTGGCGGAAAAGTGAAGTTGAAGACAGGAAGAACTCCTACATACCCTGTGCACAGAGCAGCCAGCTCTGGCTGTTGGAGGAGGCAGGAAGACTAGAAGAAACTCCTTAAAATGGGGGAAAAAAAGTTAAAGTGGTGGACTATCTTATATTTTCTACTACAGAGACTCACTGAAGAATTAGTGACAGGAACATAGGAAACGATGCAGTTTTGTTCAATGTGCCATTGATTATACTAAAACCAAAAAAAAACTGATAAGAAAGTGAATGATTTTGTGAGTACACAAATTAGTTACTATAATGTCCATTTCTTTCCAGATTGTGATTGGAGTAGTCTGGTTAAGCAGTAAAATTAAAGCCAAGAGAAAGAGAAAAGAAGAGGGGGATAAAACAAGATATATCATGTACAGGTACAAAATAACCATGATGAATATGATCATTTTGTAGACAATGTGCTAATACATCCCCTCCTGGGGAAAGAGAGAGAGAGAGAGAGAGAGAGAGAGAGAGAGAGAGAGAGAGAGAGACAGAGAGAGAGAGAGAGAGAGAGAGAGAGAGAGAGAATCTCATCTTCCACATAGCAGTTCAAAAGATTGTTGAACTTTGAAATAAGCACAAATAGTGTGGAGATTATTTGTCCATAGGAGAAAAATTTGAGAGGAAATACAAAACTAAAGAAGTTAAAATAGTACCTTTCATGAATTGCACTTGATGATGAGACAGACCGGTGCTTTTCTTACTAAAAATCTTTGCAGGATTGTTTAACTTTAAAATGATTTCATGTAATAATTTAAGATAAAAGTTTGTTAATTGAAACTTGGTGAATGCTGAGGAGGTGGAGACTGCAAATGCAGCACAGTGGGAGCTGGAATTAAGCTACGAAGGCCAGAAGGACAGAGAGGAATGATCCTCGAGGTTAGCACTGAGGGGATGGAGTTTTCCGGTGGGAGGATTTGGAACTGGATTGTAGGCTTCAGAGAATAAATGAGACAAGGAAGAGTTTGAAAGCAAGACAAAAAGAAAGGAACCCACACATTTGGTTTCCTGAATTGTGAAGTGGGGATTGGAATCACAGAAGAACATTGGGGTCATTGCGATGTGTGATCTTCATCAGGGATTCCTGGTGATCTCTTGGCCTGGTTTAGCAGCCTGCTCTACGGCCCGTTGCCAGGAATGATGAAGTGGTCTTCCATCAGTTGGTGAGAACGTTCAGAGAAAGGCAATGGTGTTGGCTTGCTCAAATCTGGTGAGGAGCAGATGGGGAGGACTTAAGATGGGATTTCAGAGGAATGTGACTCCCTGAGAGGGCCTCCATGGGAGATTTCAAGAGAGCTTCTTTTTACTGCTTCTGAAGGTGTCACCCAGGGTGGGTGCAACCAAGCTTCAGTGCCCCGATGTGCATGGAAGCTACGTGCCAATTTTTGTGTAGCACTCTCACACTAGACAGAATTAAATACTTCCTACAGACTTTTATCGCATCTAGTTTTGGTAATAATTGCTAACACTTATTGAGAGGTTGTTCCTGGGCCTAATTTAATTGCTTCATCTGGATTATCTCCTCTAAGCCTCATCATAATATTCTGAGGTGAAAATTGTTCTCATATGCATTTTATAAGTGAGGAAAATGAAGCATATAGAATTTAATTGGTAAAGGTCACCGATCTATTGATCAGAGGGGCTGATATTTGAACCCAAGCAGCCTGACTGCTGAGCCTGTGTGTATTACTCATTATTCTGTTTCTGCCATGACTACACTGAAGATGGAGTAGTAGCAGATACACAGGGCACCTAGCTGAAAAAAGCAGAATGTGGGTAATTCACTATGGCTGAAGCACAAGATGTATGATGTATACGTGTAAGGTGATTCGTAGAGGAAGAACATGGACATACGTTCATGAAATGTGTTCATGAAAAGACTTGTCAGAAAACTTTTGGACTTTAGCCCGATGGCCAAAGTGTCAGTAGGCAAAAAGAAGAGAGGACAGATTTAGGAGGCATTATGAAGGCACATTTAGTCAGATATAGTGAAAGATTAGAAGTGGAAAAGGCAGATTCAATTGCTTTATTTGTGGTTTGGGTATGCATAGAGCTGAAGTACCATTTGCCAAGCTGAAAAGCCTAGGAACATTTGAAAAGTAAGGAAATATGAATTTAGTTTGAGGTACCTTGAATCTGTGTGATCTGGAGTTCTAAATGGAAGTGTGCAGTGGGTAATGGGTTTCAAATTAGAGAGACAGGGAGATGCAGAGTGTGTGATCTGGGTTTTATGTGTATAAATCAACTTTACAAATTAAACATATTAACAAGCATCTCAAGGAGATAAAGAAAAGTTCCAGAAAATCATCCATGATCACTTGACAAAGGCAAGCTAAATGGTGAAGAATAATGTGGTTATCATTTGTAAGGAAAAGTTGCATTTAAATGTTGACTAGAAACAAAGACCACAGTGGTGATTAAGGAGTGGCCAGAGTTCTGAGGGAAACCAAAAAATAATGGTTGCGTGAAAGTAAAGGATACTGAGTAATAGAGAGTGATCATGTTTCAATAATTGGTCATTAAACTGTTTGGCAATTAACAAGCAGTTATCGATTTGGTTTAGCTAGGTATTTTTTAAGAGGCTGGGTGAAGAATTTTCAATTGGTAAATAAATGAGAAGTGAGGGAGAAAACCCAATTTGCCAAAGTGGACATTTTAGAAGGTAGGAGGAGCCAGGAATGCTGGGTCAAAACATTTTATATTTTTAAGATGGGAGACTTAGAAAAAAATCAGTAAGGGAAATGAAAAGAGAAGCCTGAAGCATAAGAGAACAGTGGAGAAACATTGTATTGGGACTGAATGGCAGGCAGAGTGCAGACTGGGCCCTTCAACTTGGATAACGGGAGGACATGTTTGTTCACTGATGCTATAAGGATGGGCATAGAGCTTGCTACAAAACATCTAGCAATCTGCCACCTACATGAACCTTACTTCCACCAGGCCATCCATGAACCAGTCATTTCACTTTTGTCCAAATTTTTATTATATTCATGGTCTTTTTTTTTTTTTTTGCATGTTTTAGAAGCTTCCCAATGAGGGCGAACTTGAAATCCCAGGCTATACTTCTTTGCTGTCTTCATTCACAGATTCTATGTGCATGTTAGGCACATGATGATCTTTACAGAAAACTGTGCTGTTAGGTTGATCTAGCCATAATTAGTACCTTGTCTAGAGTGGGACTTTGAGTCGTGAAGCATTGGTTGATGCTGCTCATAGAAGTCAGACAGTCTCAGCAACTGAGTTTGAGGTTTTAGATTTGCGTATTGGGATATCATTTTGCAGTCTGAGCAGATGATCTACAACCTGGCCTCAGAGATCTGCATGCAGTAAATTGCAAGATGTATGTCTTATTTATTTATTTTTTTTAAACCTCCAAATGTGGAAGGGATGAGTCAGCCTATCTGGGATTTTAAACTGCCAGTTGCAGGGAGCCTGCACAACCCAAAGCTAATGCTTCTAGCAAATCTCTATTAAAAATATTTTCTGCTGGGCAGAACTGTATAATATGTCAACCTTGACCAGTTTCTTTTAAGTAAAAGTATACAAAAGGAAACAAAATCAGCAAAATTACTACTGCAGGGCAGGAGCAAGGTTATTTCCTTCATTTGCTTTTGCAGTCTTTTTGTTTTATTGATAGCCTTGATGTTTCACAAGAGTCAGATATAATTCATTTTACCAAGGACAAGATAAAGTTGATCTAATTTGCTATCTGAAAAGCTAATAATGTGGCAGACTGGCATATAGATGTCAGTAAATACGATGTGTTGGTACCCCTGAACAGTATTGTAAGTCATTCTCTGCACAGATATCAAGAATATGATATTTTTTACATAACAGCACATATTGTAGAACAGAATAAAGAATATATTTTTAAATGAGAAATTATCCAGGATTTGGCAGAATCCTTTTAAGTCTAATAAGACACATATTAAAAATGAATGCATGGATCTTTTGATTATAATACGTTAGTAATAAGAGTATTGGAATATGTCATTTGCCTCTGAAAATAAACACCTGATTCAATTATTCATAATTACTATTTGAGTTTTAATACAAGTGAGTGTGTATAAGGAATATCATTAGTAAATGAGTTAACATAAAGAGGGCTGTAAGTCAGTGTTCACAGCAGGAATTTAAAATGGTTAGGAGAATTGGACTAATTTAAAGAAAGAGAAAATGTTTTACACCCCTCTGTCATCAGTCATTTCTGGAAACAGTCTACTGCTTTTCTTTATCTGATTAGAAGACCTTCTTAGGCTTTTGGGGTGTTGTTTTCTCTCTTTAAATTTTTCAATGTTCTTTCAGTTTTCTGCATTTAGATTTTTTTTTATCAGAAAGCAATTGTTCAAAAAGACAGATTACTCATTTCCTACGTAAGATTTTACTTTAAAATTTAATTTTTCATGGAGCACAGAAATACATTTAATCTATTGCTCACATCCTTTCAATGTCTCCACCCTCCATAGGCTGCACCAGAACCGATTCTAAACTGCACCTACTGAATTTGTTAGCTGTTTTGCTAACGTATCTTCTTGCAGCATATCTTCGATACCCTTTATAAAGACTTGCAGAAATCTCTGTGTTGATCACCATTATCCCTGTGTGATGTATCCAAGTAAAAATAGTCCAGGTCATACTGATTAAAAGCCATCTCTTGTTTTAAAAAATCTTCATTTGTTTGATCTTGTCAAATAGTCAACTTCTACTGAGTCAACTGTACCCTGGTGAACCAATGTATACACACATTTGTATCTGAAATGGCTATAAAACACTTCCTGAAACTAGAGGTAAATTGAGTTTTCTACTGCCAAAAAGCTACTATCTTAAAAGCAATCATTTTAATTGCTTAGGTTCTGCTGTTTTGACTGGCTTCTGATGAGTAGTTCTGCTAATCTTACCAGTGGTAACTTATTTTGTAACCAGTTGACAGATTGACTGCAGTAGGGAAACAACTGAACCTCTGAGACAACATGGCTTTTCTTTTTTCTTTATATAATCTCAAGACCTCTTCTTTCCATATGGTCTCTCCAGGTAGGGATGAATATACTTCCTACATGCCATTTCAGGGCTCCCAAGAGCAAAAGCAGGGATGGGACCAGTTATGGTTCCAGCGCAACACAGATTTATGGGGTAAAGAAACACACAGGGGTATTTGTGCCCTTGAATACTGGACATGGTGGTTCACTGGGCCCATAGATGTCTTATTTTTCTAAAGCAACTAAATTCAAGGTACACTGTGTAATTTCTGTGCACTTAAGAAATGTATATCACCATAGAAATCTCGGTTTTACCAAAAGTATGGGCGAACCAATGGCATGGATTTAGATAAAGGAGTCGAATGATCAGGTAGTTCTCTTGGGCAGCACTGTGGAGGATAAATGTTGGGCAAACAGGACTCCTGTCAATGAGGGAATATTCAAAAATGGTGCACTTACTGGCCATAGTAGTTCACACATGTAATCCCAGCACTCCTGAAGTCTGAGGTAGTAGGATCCTAAGGGCCAGCCCAGTCTGGGAAACTTAATGACTTGGTGAGATTCCATCTCATAAAACATGCAGATACTGGAGTGAGATGTTATTTGAGTGTGATTTTATGGTATATCCCCCCAATTTCTTTCATTTTCTCCCAACTCTGGGATAGAGAAAAGCAATAAAGATATGGGGAAAAGAGAAATACAACAGGATTCTATATGTTTATCATTTATACAGATGATAGATGCAGAGAGTTTTTTTTACAAAGCACCTTTGAGGTTGATATTTATTTGGGTACATAGATAGTACTGTGTAACAATCAGATGGTTACGTACATTTAGAACAAAAGAGGGAACTATGATGCAGAGAAAGGCTGAGGGCTCATTAGTATTTGACCATGTAAGTATTAGTTAGCTTTCTGTTGCTGGGAAAAAACACTGGCATTTTCAAATTTGGTTTTGGCTCACGGTTTCAAGGATTTCACTGCATTTTTGGCTGTATGCACGTTCAGCTCATGGCCCCCGTGACCCACCTTTTTTCACAAAGGTCTTCCATGAAACAGCACAGTCAGCTATGAACTCTTCCATGAATTAATCCACAGATGAAATTAGTACCCCCACGAGCCAATCGTCTTCCAAAAGCTCCACCTCTGAAAACAAGAAATATGGAGACATTTTAGACCTAAATCATAACAAGGCCTCAGGAGGGACTGTACTCATCCAAGAAGTGTATATAGCAGGGTTTGTGTGTGTGTGTGTGTGTGTGTGTGTGTGTGTGTGTTTAAGAATCTGGCATATCAGGGTCTACTGGGGTGAATACCACTCTCTACATTCTAATAATCTGTCCTATTCCTCAACATTTCAAGTGTGAGGAAGAAGGTTTTTTACTTCGAAAAATCTCTTAGCTAATTTTTTATGTTTCCTTCTCCCGGGGAATGTGGGCATTGGTTGTGTTTAAAAAATTCTCAGCGAGATTTTGATGTCCAGCCGGAATTAAGACTCACTAAAGGAAAACGAGAAGGGAAGAAGCACAAGTATGTTGTGCAGGGAGATAAAAGTCAACAGAACAAGGCCAAATCTGCTAATGTCATCCCCAGATGACAGCTACAACTTGACAAAAGTGCCAAGTATCACAAATTAAAGAGCACACTTTATATGTATAATTTCTGGGAAAGACTTAGGCGTTCCTTGTGCTCTTCAACAAGTGGGGCGTCCTCTGTCCTTAACTTAACAGCCACTCTTTTTCAGGAGACCTAATTCTTTCCAGCATTTCACATCTTTCTGGTGAATCTAAATATACCCTGAAAAGGTTCAAACATCTTTCCTCTGTTTCTCCAGTTCCCTTTTTGGGGATAGTTTCACTGCTTTTTCCCAGTCATGTCGCTGTTCCGCTGTTAACTCTTCTTTCTTCTCCCTGGACACTCCACCGTATCCTTGGTGATCAGGCACCCTTAAAGAACATTTCCTTTTCAACTCAGCTTCCTCCTCAGTTCCTAGATGTCTAATTTAATGTTGGTGTCTTCTGGTTTGTTCAGCAGTGAATTACTCAACATACGTAGCAAATCAGGATTTAATTGTTTTTTTGGATGGCAAGTAAAATTTAAACTGGTGATTGCAGAAAGGTTTATTGAGATTTTAAAATCTCTTCTATTTTCCATTTATTTTCTGTCTTTTTAACCTACAAAATTTAAAGGATTAGTTAGTACAGTGAGATTACCAGATCTTCCTGTTTTCTCCTTAATATCTCTGTATTTTAATTCCTCATCTGTACAATGGAGACAATAGCCACATTTTTCTTATAGAAAGCAATAGATGTAAGGTACCGAGAATAATAGTAGCCACATAATGGCTGCTTAATAAATATTAGTTATTATCATTACTTCCTAATGACATCTTTCCTTTTTCTAAAATTTAGTTAACTTTTCTAAATAAATTAACCAAATTTACAGTTACCAAAAGTAGACACAAAAGTGCAAGCGTACACACACACACACACACACACACACACATTTTGAGAGGTGATTATATAGCATATGTGCTTGCTAAAACATATTGATCTATACTGCATTCTCTAAGTGTACATTATACCTGAATAAAATACTTGAGGGAAAAGATATTGTTAGAAACAGAGTAGCCCAGTAATTAATATTGCGGGTTCTAAAAACTGGACTTAGATTCAAGTACTACCTTTAGCACTGACTAGTTATATGAATTGAGGTAGATTATTAGCTTTTTCTATGTCAGTCTTCCCATCAGTCGAGACTAAAAAGCACATATGATTGTGAGGAGCAAAGGATATAACTTAAAACACAATGTAGCACATCTTAAATGGCTTATACATGACAGCCATTGTACTTATTATGTGTCTCCTGATAAACTACAATATTAAGTTTGACAGATGTATCGTTGCTTTGACAGAGTGTATATTTTCTTAAAGTCATTACATATTTCCAGGACCTGTTCCCTTTTCTATGTGTATTCCAACCTTCACTTAGGCAATATACTTCTTTGTGAAGAAAATAAGGTTTATACTTTTCTATTATCTTAGCACAACTCTAGCATTTATTGTTATGGCATCTGTTAAGAGCAAAATTAACATTCATTAGGTAAATGGATATTGAAAAGTCCTATCAGATCACAAGAAGACATTTTTATCGTGAAAACTCTTTGAGTTGGATATTCCTAACTCAGAGTGAAACACTGTATCTTTCCAGTTTAAACAAATTTACCCAAAGCATAAGTATTCCATTAGCAACAAACTTTAAAATAATATGAAAATAAGTTTGTGAGAAGTAAACAGATTTTATTTTAACCTCAAGTACTCTACTTAACTTTTTCAGATCCCAGAAAATTACAGTAATACTAAATTGAAATAATATCGGATGATGGAAAATTCAGATCCACATGGATAATTGTCTCTTACAAATAGAGAGTAGCTATGTTCTAAAGCTTTAAAAATTCAAATTTAAAAGACATACTCTGGTGTTTTATAATGATTCAAGAGTAATTGTTTTCATTCTGAACGTAAACTGTTTAAACCAACTTTTAACAAAAAAGCATAAAATCTGTTTTAACACTCATTTATATAAATTAGAAGAACGTTAGCAGTTCCTTAAAACAATTTATAACTTTGATTTTTTTCAAGTAAGTTGATAAAAATCACACTATCAGTTAAAATTTTTGGCTATTCCTGCAGTAATAGAATAAGGGAAAAAAGATGTCACTTTCAGTTCTAAGACTGAAAAATGGTAATTACTATTTATTGCATTTATTGCATTACTGTACTAAATGTTTTTCAGTTCCTGTAATTGGCAGATGTTACATGTCTTTTTAATTAAAACTTGGCATTCTAATTATTATCCTAATGTAAAAATCATAAAACAAACAATATAATATTCACTTTAAAGCTGATGTTTTCTCATTGGTGTGTGGACATGTGGACATTTTATTTTTAATGTGACATTTCTAATCTGTGGGAAGGTGGTGCAGAGTATCAGAATGTTTTAAAGAGAATGAAAATAGCCTTCCAGAAACTGATAAATGATATGCAGTAGAGATAAAGACATTATAACAATAAAACACATACTTTATTGGTGGGAGGGTGCTTCCATTTGAAAACCAACAAATCCATTGGAAAACACATACAATCGTATGTTTGTGCTTGTTTGTGTGAATATATGTGTGTAGTGTATTATTCCCATACAAATTAACTTTGAAATGCTATGTTATACAGCACAGTTCATAACAATACTATTATGAAATTAGAACTCATCATATATTAATAGAGATATCTTTCCAGTTAATGAAATTATTTCATCATTGTATTTTACTGATACATTCTGTTCTCTTGTGAAGACCATATCTGGAAAACTAAATTCATTTCTTGGGGCCATTTTCTAAAATAATAAGAGAGTAATAAATTTAAAACTTTTCAAAGAATATAAACTGCTCTCATTATCCTAGAAAAAAGCAGGCTTCCCAGTAGAGAGAAGTCAGAATTAAAACAAACAGGTAACTATTTGTTACAATGAATTATGGCTTGCATATATATTCTGTGCATGTCTGTATATATTCAGGTTTTTGTTTGCTACTTTCAGTATGTTTACATTTTTATTTACCATATGTATATCAATTAGACAGTATTAATCAGCTTCTCTTCTCTCTGTCAACATTCTACATCATTATTTGCTTATTCAAGGCATCTTAAGTTTGTTACACAATCACTTAGAGTGTATGTTCAAATAGTTCAATAAATAGATTGTTTTCATTACCGAAAGTACCTTTTTTACCTTTATGTACATATGAAAAACATAATAAATATAAAATCATTGGTTGGTCGATACTTTCTCTTTTACTATTGTACACTTTTTTCGGGACTTTTTTCCCCCAGGAATTTAGCTTCATGGATGACCATGAGGACGAGTTAATGTTTTTTCATCAACAAACAGTTTTTTTTTCCCCCTGATTTTGTACTTTTTGAAAGTAGTTAAAACTTATTCAAAAGAACATCTAAGAGATGTGTGACTGCAGGATTTCTGTTAGGTATTTTGTATACCTATGTTAAGACAGTGATTTCTTTTGGCCTTTATATGTAGATTTACCGACATACTATTACCAGTTGGTCTTCAAGTAATTTTGGGGATCTTATTACTTGTTTCACTCTTTCCTTATGCAATATATGTGAAAATATTTGATTATTAATCAGTTCTTTATTTCCTATAACAAATTATCTTCTTGCATAATTTTTTGTCTCATTATTACTTTTCTCTCAGCTCAAAGAGAGCATTTCAATTTGGATCTTAATGTTAGGGTATTAGACACAGGATCAGTTATATTCCGTACTTAGTTTAGTTTCCTTTTAGCCCTTGCTCATTAAACTAATTCATCTCAGCATGCTGCCTTTGCTGGTGATAACATAACATGTTGTACAATATCTTAGACATAAACATATACCTTTCATGTGACATAGAAATTTACTACAAGGTATTCATCCAAGAAAAAAGAAAACCTATAGCCATAGAAGGACTTGTGACTAAATATCCCTAGATACTGTACATATAATCTCCAGAAAGTAAAACAGCATAAATGTATGTTAAGAAGTGAATAGATGAACAAAATGTGGTACAGCAATGAAATACTATTCGGGAATGAAAAGTACGAAATTGCCAATACACTCAATGTAGATGGATCTGAGAGTATGCTTAACAAAAGAAGCTAAACATAAAGGGGTACATAACATATGATTTAAAATGTCAGTAAAGATTATTGATAGCTTATCACATCTTATAAATAAGAAAAAAATAAACTCAGCACAATAAAAATTATAGTACATGAACAAAGGAACAACGCTTTAAAAATTAAGATAGTAATTGTATCTTGTACATCACTTATTGTGGAAAATAAAATTACATTTGTAAACACTACCTGATATGATCAGTATACTATAAGAAGAAGAGAGAGAAAGTTTAGGGAGAGATAAGCTGATATAAAGGAAGAGCATGATTTAATTACACGTGTTTATAGACTGTCAGAGTTAATCTTATGAAAATGTGAATTTTACCCCAAGTGATTTATAAGTCTAAATATCAAAAAAGATGATAGATTTTAATATGTATGAGTATGTATGTATAAGCAGGCAAAGTTATATGGAAATATAAGTCATTTTTTCTTAAAAACAAGATTTTAAGACTTACTAAACATTAAGTTTTAAGATTTTAAAACTTACTGTAGAGTAAGTGTTAACAAGATTTTAAGACTTACTAAAGATATGGTTAATATATGTAATATGATAAGGTGTATTATGATGAAAGAATAGAGAAGTAGATCAGTGGAAGAGAAAATATATGAATAGTTTCACATATCTGTGTACTTAATTGACTTTTTGGCAAAATGTCAAGTCTACTCAATGGAACATGGAAAGACTTTTCAACAATTGATTGTCTAACAATGGCTGTCTAACAATTTTTTCAAAAGACAGACTACTATTCCCAGGCCATAAATACATTTGTTTCCTATCCCCTTTCCGCTTGGAATTTGTACTCCAAATAGAATGTAATATACTGGAATGAAGGATCTATGACAAAGGAAAATGGTACAAATACCTACATCATACATGACTTGCTGTCTAGTCTGGCTTTTGAAGACTCTAGGTTTCTGATAAAGGGGCTGTAGAAGGAAATGAGGAGCCTTATGTTTTGCAAACTTTTTTAGAGAAAGAGATTCTCTGTGGATGCACGTAGGGGAAACAGACTCTACCTGCAACCAAACTGCAGGGAGCATATAAATTATTGCAAGTTTTTTCATAGACTTTTCCCAGTTTTTGACTGTTTTGAATTTTTTTTATGTTTTTTGTTATTTTACATTGTATAGTAATAAAAAGCTTGAAAGTGTGTCATGAACCATAGTATCTAAAAGTTAAATATTTTAATTTAAAATCAAAAGTCATCACTTTTAAAGATACGAAATTAAAATAATTCAGTAGTTCTAAAATACGTCATGAGGAAGCCTTTTGATCGAGGTAATTATATCTTTCTGTGTAAGATTTTCATTTCAAGTAATGTACAATAATTTTGTCTCATTGATTTGGTCAGTAACATGTTGCTGGATAAACTCCATGAGGAACTCTAATACAGCTTTATTTTAAAAATTAACACTGTACAACTGAAGTGGTATCTTTCTAGTAGAGCAAAGATTGTACTAGGTTTTGCTGATTTTACTATCATTAGGTATTATCACCAAGGGATTAAGTAGCAGTAACACTTCGTTAATGGTAAGTAGTGTATCATTTATTCTGTGTGTACCTGAGACTTTCTTTGCTCTTATCCCAATAAGAATTGAACCATTTAGCCAAGTGGCACTCCTTGGCTTTAGTGAAAATTGAGAGTGAGTTGGTTGGGTGTGAGAGAAACAGTGATAAAGAGCAAAGAAAAGCGATGGTGCAGATTTGCCTAAGAGAAGATTTGGATAAGGCCAGTATCACAGATACAATTGTTTAGAATGAAAGGGTTGCGATGACTAAGCCAAATCTTTCACTGCAGAGGAAGATGATTGTGAAACGGTCATATCTAAGGATAATAATTTCCTTGTAAACCATAAGCAGGGCCATCTGCTCATCAAATAGTCCTTGAATGGTGTGTGCAGGCTTGGAGGGAGGGAAGGAAGACGGAGGAGATTTGATGATGGAGCTTAGTTTGAGGTCTGCCATGGAGTGAAAGCAATAAGGAGTCTTTAGGACTGAAATGAAAGCTTGCTAGGCAGTAGTGAGGTCTCAGAGTGACTGCTTGTATATTTAGAGTCAATCAGTTTGCTTTGACCCCTTTCTGATAGTGTTTGACCAAAAAGGACAAAGAAAAATAAATTTCCAGTGACAAAAAGTGGGACAACAGTGAGCGCTCAAGTGAGTAGGAGACCAGAAATGTACATGAGAAAATGGAACAGGGATGGAAAAAGCCCCACAATACACACTTAGACTGGAAATCCAGGCTGACCTACAATACTGACTAAAGACTTAAGGTTGAAATGTAAGAACATGTCTTAAGATATACTGGTAAAGGGTGGTAACCTGATGGTTAGTTGAAGAGTTTATAAGTAACAACAGTAAAATAGAGTCAAAAGAAAAACTATTTCACTAGTGTTGCTTCTTTTACTTCTATCAGTCAAAGGCAGATCTGTGCTGTGCTGGCGTTGGCAAAATTTTTTCTACAGCAATAGATGGTAAATCTATTTGACTCTGTGGGCTCTGTGGTCCCTGTCACAACTATTCAGCTCTGTTGTCAGAGCATGAAAACAACCTTGAACAATAGGCAACTGTATTAATGTGAAAACCACAAGAAATTGCCTGAAACACTATTGTGAAACCTCCATCAGAAATCGACGCACAGAAGCAACATATCAGGCAGTGATGAAGACCTTGAATAAATGGGCTTCCTGTCTTAGTGGAAAACCCAAGCGCTTCTTTCACTCTATCACCATGTATATCTACACATATACTGTATATAGAGAGCAATATAAATATGGATGTATTATATGTGCGTATACTGTATAATATAGTGTTTGACTCTGTGACACGTATGCAAAAATTAGAGAAACAATCTCTGTCTTCTAAGAAATACCAGTCTCTTTTGAGAAGATACAGGAAAAATAGAAATAATTGTAAAAGATGATGTACTTGGACAGTAAAGTGCTGTTAAAAAAGTAACAGTGTCTTACGAGTGGAATGCCTGTATGTGGAGGACATTTCTCTGTCTTTGGCCCTGAGAGTGTTTAGGCAGTAGCTAGCTTGAAATCTCTTCTTATGCGCTGTGTTTCAGCCACTGTCATGCTTTGGAAAGAAGGAACAATGAGTCATTTTTCCAGGGTTATCATTTCTATTTCTTAGTTCTGCTAAATGTCATAGAGTCTGAAGAGTTATTAAAAGTGAAAAATATATAAAATTTAAATGGATGCTTTTCAGATTCAGTCACTTTTTAACAAATCTGATAATGGTTTCTTAAAATGTTTGTTGCCTTGAACTTAGCGTCTTACTATATTTGTTACAGACTCTTTTCTTGTTTTATAGCAAACGTTTTGAATTATAATGTGCATTTATGTGACAACAGATTTCTAGGTCTTTGGTTTACATTTGTGATTTTTACCTAAGAAATTTAAAGAATATGGTGGATGAATACTCTTTATAGCTTGGCAGATTAAGGCAACATTTTTAAATCATTAAAGTCCTATTTTCAAATTAATCAGAAAATAGAGTATAAAAATAACAACATCAATATAAAATTGCTTCATTTTCATATCACAGAGTAGTGTATTGGAAGGGGGCCAATACCATCACCTCCTACTAATGGCTGTACAATAACAGAAAATCTGTGATTTCAGGATGGAAAATTATGTCAGTCATTCAGTGTCATGGTGTTGTCTTTGTAAAGTCACCTGAACAATTTGTTTACCATGTTAAGATTGCATGATCCATTTGTGTATTTCTTTACTGACTGTCAAATCCTAGATTTGTATTGTTCTGGACAAGAAAATACTTTACATGGCAAGCTTTTCAAGATTGGAGATACGATTTAAATTAGCCTTTTAAAATAAATGTAGCTAAGACAAGGAAACAGCTGAAGTATCCATTTATGAATGAAGAAGTTATTACACGCATACACACACACACACACACACACAGGAATACTCTTCAGACATAAACAAGCAAATCCTGACATTTGCAGCAATATGGATGAACCTTTGGGGGCATTATGCTAAATGAAAGAAATAAGACAGAGAAAGACAAATATTGTGCTGCATAATATCACTTATGTGTAGAGTTTAAAAGAAACAGAACTCATAGAAACAGAAAGTAGAAAGATAATTACTAGGGCCTGAAGTGTTAGAAAAATGTGGAGATGTTATTGAAAGGATATAGATTTTCAGATATGAAATTGATAAGATCTGAGGATCTAATGTACAGCATGCTGAATATAGTTAACTATACCGTATTGTCTATTTAGAATCTGCTAAGATAGTATACCCTAAATGTTCTTGCCACCAAACAAGAGCAACAATGAAACCAACAGAAAAGATCATTAGGTAAGGTGACAGAGTTGTTACCTAATTTGCGGTGATTGTTTCATAACATACACAATATCACAATGTATACCTTAAATGTATACAATTGGTCAATTATAATTAAGGCTAGAGAAGATTGATGTGATTTACAAATATGTGCTAGAAACCATCCACATTGGTGAAAATGAACTTTCCATGCCACCAAGTAAAGTGGAAAGATTCTCCTGGGTTTCTGTTGCTGTAGGAAATAGCTGAGATAAATCTACTTAATAAAAGGAAAGTTTTATTTTGGCTCCCAGTATCAGAGGTTTCAGTCTACGGTTGCTTAGTTCCGTTGCCGTGGGCATGTGATGGCCCAGCACGTCGTGGTGGGAGCACTTGGGAGAGAAGGCCTCCCACCCTGTGGTGGCTGAGAAACACAGAGCGAGGGCAAACACAGCGAGAGGACAAAGGGTCACCATCCCGGCATCCCCTTCCAGGGCATGCCCCCGGTGACCTGACTTTCTCCAACTTGGTCTCTCTTCCTGCAGACTCCATCTCCTCCCAGGGCACCACAGGATGGGGATCAGGCTTTTCACACATGGGGTTTGGGGCAGCATTCAAGATCAAAACTATAGCAGTTTTCCCTTCAACTTTATGAAGAATTAGAAGAGCTGTTATTTAACATTGGTAGGCATAACGAAGGAAAATTATATCAAGTACCTTTCTAAAATAAGTGGACAGTAAGTGATCAGAGAAAGGGATATAACCGTAAGTGGGAGAGGAATACCCATTTCTAACAATTCTCTTATACTGAGAGACGCGTGAGTATCATACCTTGAAGGAATCAGTCTTGAGACTGGGTGAAACATTTAGAAAAGTTTAAAAATATCAGAAGTTGATAAAATCATAAAAGATACGTTACAGGTGATTAAAAAGACAGTAGTCTTAGGGTGATGGATGAGAGAATTAGAGCAGAAAATAAAAGTTGGGGTTGATGGATTGCATCAAAATTATGGGATCACTGTTAAATGTAAATATTTATTTTTAAAAATGAACATTAAAGAAAGAAAAATGAACATGGGCAACTTTAGAGTCATAGAGACACAGAATGATAACAAATGATATTTCTTAAAAAGATTGGAATGTGCCTTTTTATATGATTGTAAATTTAATATGAGCAGTAGTCTGAAGTGGCTGTTAAGAATAAAAACCTTGGGCATGGTAGAAATGTTATAAAGATCAAAAGAAGTCATGGACACAGTGATGTCTGTGATGTTGAGGCTACACTCAGAGGGGTGTGCTGCTGTGTGTGGCCATGTTTCAGAGTGCTTGATATAAGGGATGGGCCCAAAGAGGGCTGAGCAGTTTTTTTTAAACGTTTAAATTGCCAGTGGTACTGCTCCTACTTTAATTCTTTAAGTAAAAGTTTTAAGAAATAGACTTGATTCTTAAAGAATTCATAAGCAGCTGCTGTTAGATATAACAAAGGAGAGTCTTTTGTTCATGAACAATTAAATAGAAGGACTTCCATTTTTGTCTTATAAGCTGAAGATGCCGTGATTATTTTAATAAAATGAAAATTATGAGAGGGCATGAAGAAAGATAACCTTGCATAAGTACCAGGATAGTTCATGAATGATCTCTTATGCTCCTTTAGCTGTTCGGGGCCTTGTGAAGCATGGTACATGGATCTCAGGGCTCCACTGAAAGACTGAAGTAAGCCAATAATCCTAATGTGTAGGGACAAGTATAATAGCATATCACAAGTCATACTGTTAACACTAGACAGAGAGATTCAGAAATAGTTTCACATTGATTTTATCCAAAGTAGGAAAGAATCAAACAAGCAAAACGTGGAACCCAACATGCAGAATGATAGTGAATTAACTTTGCAAGTTTTCATGAATAGAATGACAGTTTTTTGAACTCTATTTCACTTAGAATTGAACCAAGAATGCCTTTGGCCACATGATTTCTCTTTTTGTTTGCTATGAGTTACTGCAATCCTACAATTAATTATGAAAATTTTCTTTTTCTCTTATTTTTGGGGAAATGGGGTAAAGTGTTTTATTATGTGTAGTTTGATAAAGACAGTAGGTAATAGATTGAAAAATAGTTTCTATTATTTTTTTATCTGTTAAACACATGAAAAATCTAGTTTAGTGTTGGTTGAGGCAAGATATATATAAGGATGCTCTATAACAAAAGAGACAAATTAAGCTCCATTCTTAAGCACCTCTCTACTTCAAAATTATTTTGCTTAAGCCAACTTTGAAAGGACCGCTTTACTCCTCAAATCCATTCTCTACCCTGGCATAACTTAGGTACAAATATACACATAATGTTCTTTTATAATCTAGAAATATTTGAATCTGAGAATATATTTTGTTTTCTTAAATTACACAATACAAATCACACATTGCTCAACTGAAATATTTTTCTCTCACAACTGAGTTTATAGCCAGTAGTCCTCTGACATTAACACATTGAAGTTATTCTTAGTTTGTTATTTAAGAAAATATTGGAAATATTAGACATCTTCAGGGAAATATTTCTTAAAACATATTACCAGATGGGTGAACATTTATCCTTTCCAAAAATACAAAATTTGTGACTCATTTTTATCTTTGGTTTTCCACTGTAAAGAATGGGTGTCAGCTTCCTATGTAATTTTGATTTGTTTATCCAGCAGTTTTGTTTGGCCGTGCAGTTTTCTGTATGCCAACTGTGGTCAATATTTGGTTTCCATAAAAGGTATGAGTTTTCTTTGAGGCTATCTTTTCTTGCCATTGCCAAACCCACAACTGATGCACCATTACTTTGACTTTTGTTCTTAATTTAAACTTGGCACAGATCTTCTCTTTGGTGTAAAACATGAAACATACTCCATTTTGACATGGAAGCTGGAGAGGAAACTATTTGTTTGACATTTTCTAAAGGAACATATAGACAGGATGTTTGTATTTCATTTATAGGGACAGAATTACTACCTGAATGTGCCAGTACCCACAAATTTGGGGTTGACACTGCTGTTAAAATAAATCTATCCAAGAGTTCATTTTTCTTAGTTTATAGGTAAAAACAGATAAAGGCACATCGAAATGTGTCAGTTTCATGGAATGCAAAACTAGTCAGGACAGACACTAGCCTCAGGCTCAATAGATTTTCACTGCTGCAATTCTACAGGGCTGACACAGTATGGACAGAATTTGAATCCAGACTACCTGAGTTTGCATCCTAACTCTACAACTTATATACTTGCGTAAGATATTCAGCCTCACGGAGCCTTTGCTTTCAAAACTATGAATAGGGATATTGAAAGCTGCAATTTTGTAGTCCTCTCACAGGGATTAAGAAAGATCAATGACTTAGTATAGTGACAGACAGAGTACCATCTTCGTCTTCATTATCATCCCTGAAAACTGAAGGCACACTTCACATTTCTCCTCAGTGAGACTGTATATTTGGGTCTTTGAAAGAGTTAGCTTTGGGCATTGTGTATTCACTGCCACACTACTCTAGCTAATTATACCAATGAGAGTGTTTTACACTCTGTGTTTTGCAACTGAATTGAAACTCTGCCTCCAGGAGGCTAATATACCTCCAAGAGGTGAGTCTGCCCATTGTATTTTATGAATAATTTAGGTCTAGTAAGTTCAGTTGATCCATATTTTGGAAAATTTTCAAAGTATGTTTTGTAAGAGCTACATGAATTGAAAATATATAGAAAGTAAAATTGAATCTCCACCAACCCTTACCCATCAAATCAATCCATTGATTTATATTTATTGAGTGTCTGTAGCCAACACAGTAGAGAAAACTACTTATCATTCTTATGAGCACTTTGCCTTGCACATGGTAGACACCTCATAAAACTTTTTTCAACTGAACTTTATGACAAAGCTTTTTACAGTAAATGTTCCTTTAAAAATATTCTCTAAATCACTTTTAAAGTAGATAACCATTCAGAAATTGAGCAGTAGCAATTGCTGAACTTAGCGGTAGCCAAAAGCAAATTTCATCCCTATGTCTAATGACAGCTTCTTGGACACAACGCATGTGCATTTCTTCTCTCCCTCTCAGTTTAAAGACAATCCCTAGGTCTGGACCTAGTGCTGATTTTGCAGTTTTTACTGGTTAGGTCATATTGAGAATGAAGATAGCATTAAAAATGAACAGTTCTATTCTGTTTTATGCTTTGCCACAATTGAGTAGGGAAGAAAGAGAGAAGAGGGGAGGTCCATTACTATTGTTCTACAATATCGTATTTGTCATTTTTGAAGAAATGTCACAGAAGTGGTAAACATTGCCTAAGCGATTCTCATCTAATATGAAATTATTTTTCAGGTAAAAGGTGATTAGTGGGTGTTAAAATAATGGATTAAAATTTATTCAAAGAAGAATTGAATAAAAGATATTTTGTCATTCCACTCTGATTCACTAAAAAAAATGCAAGCTTCTTTCTATTAGCCAGGCTACTACTTTCATTGCCACTATGTCATATAATTGACTCTGATATTTTGAGTCTTGACGTATGGGGGAGAAAGGAGTGCGAGTATACCTAGGTTTATTTCAGAAACAATAACTTAAAATAACTATATTTTTTGCTGAAATTAGTTTGTAAACATGTTTAATGAACTTTTCTCAAGAAATTTTATAAATAGTTAAAATTATATTCAATCATAAGTAATTTTCTCGACTAAAGTGGCCGTAGATACTTGGTAACTATGAATAAACGGATTGACTTGGCAGGTAGAGGTTGACAGAAATTCATTTTTACTCTTCATGTTTTCAATTCCTAGCTTCACATAGCTCTCACAAAACACATTGAAAACTGTTTTCAAAATTGGATGAACCAAGTTTGCTAGACCTAAATTGTCACCATACCTTTCTTCCAGCTTCAACCATTTTGGCCATTTACTCTCAGGTCCTCCACTGTCTCCAAGTTAGTATCGACATAGGATTAAGAACATCTGTGCCACAATCGCCTGGAGCCATTGTCAAAGACATGAGCTGAGTTACTGATTGGCTTAGGTCTGCACATATGCCCACGTTGGGAAAGGATAACAATATATGTAAAAGAGCTTTTAAAGGTGTAGTCCAGTACAGATTATGCCTATTACATTTTCCCCTCATTGGATTACTGTTGGGACCATCATTCCTAAGGAACTAATTGATGTAATCTTTTTTTTTTTTTTTTTTTTAGATATTTGCAATTCATAGCACAGAGTTGTAGTTCTCTATGTCTGTGGAGCCTAGACTTTGAATTTAATTTAATATTTCATTCTTACCCACTAAAACTTGGATGGCTTCAGAAAGCAAGTTTCTTAATCACAATTTCCCATTTCTTGATGCTACGAAACTAGGCAGGATGGCAACCCATTGAATAGTATTAGTGAGACTTTGCAGAAATCCTAGGAAAATGTTAATGTCCCTTTTGGCTGTGCTTCCAATGGCTTCACTGTTTATGTGAAACTGTGCCTGAATTTCCCATGAGACCAGTGATTTTAAGAGGTTTTGTTTTCCCCTGCCATGGGACGAAGTATTGCCAAAGTCATGATCCTTATAATACTGTTACTTTGCTCCTGACTTTATGGGAGGCCTAAAGACATAGGTAGTAAATTGTTAAAAACAAATAAACAATGTATAATTGTTTACATAAATAGAAAACCATCTATCAAAATATTTAATATTATGAATTTTAGCAACATCAGGGAGTGTCTTTTCCTGAATTTAAAATAAACACAAAAAGCTAGTAATTTACTTTTCCCTCTTTTCACAGTTAGCTATGAAACTATACTTACAGATGTACCTTTTCTTAGACATATGAATTGCAATATTTTTAATCTTTTCCTTTATTCCTGAAACCTATCCTAGTTAATAACTCTGTTTTCCATAATATACTATTTCTGGAATTGATGTAGATCTCTTATATCACAATTAATAATTTCCGGTTTTATATTTTACTACTGTAAATCTTCTAAGGTAGAAACGAAATATATGACTTTAATAGAGGCCACGGGTATTGTGACTTTTAGCACATTCATACCCAGGCTGTACTAACTGCTGGGGACACAAGGGCACAAAACTCTGTGATTATAATTGACAGGGGTTAAATTTTCCTTTTTGAGAAACTATTAGATAAAATACAAGTAGTTAAAATAATGTTGAATAAACCATTTCTTCTTCTTCTTTTTTTTTTTTTTTCTTTTGGTGTTGGGGATTGAACTCAGGTCCTGTGCTTGTGAGGCAAGCACTCTAACCCTGAGCTAAATCCCCAGCCCAGAAACCATTTCAATAAATATTTAAAGATACATTACTTTAAAGGTTTTATGCCATAGGAAATTATTTTAAAGGTTTTATGCCATAAAGATCTTATGCCATAGAGGACAAAGTTTAAAATCCGAAGCATGGTCTTTATAAAATAATATTAACTTTTGAATCCTTATAACTGAACAGGTACAAATTACACTTACCTTTACACTCTCTTTTTTTTCTCTCTAAAAATAAAGGTATTATAATTATCCTCCTCCTAAAAGTGAGGGCTGTGTGAAATAATATGCTCGGACTACCACCAACTAGTGTTTAATGCATTGTACACTGTATTTTTACTAATACAATTTAAAACAAGGGCTAAAATAGGCTTCTAAAAATCTGAAAAACATAGCAATGGATATGCTTTCAGAATTCTAGCTCACATGGCTTTTGCAATTTATGCATATCATGCTGGTTCAAATGGCACAATTATTTTTAAAATACCTTCCAGAGGTATGTTTGTTTGTTTTTCCACCCATTATATTGTCCTACTCATTTTTCTGGACACGGAAATCAAGGAGTGCTTGGAAATTTTTAGATTATCTTGGCACTTCTCTTGTTAAATTGACTGATGTCAGTAAGACAATCTCCTGCAAGACCTGTATAGTCTGAGTCTAGAATTTCATATAAAAAATGAAACACATTCATCACTCCATGTGTGATGGCCACAGATTATATAAAGCTTTTTGGTTGGCTTTTCTGAAAGACTCAGTATTTCAGTAATGATTGAATAATGGTACTCCAAATTATTCTTATTTTTGTTTGAAAGTACACCCTAAAATATGGATGCACTTTGGAAGTCATTGAGGTATACACTAGCCACAGATGCTTGCTATCTACATTTAATTAGTACTTTTTAACTGGCACTATTTAAACATTATATATAGTAGATTTATCTCATCCCTGAGAGGATTCTTCTTAATTGTTCCACTTTGTAAAAACTCATAAATTTACTCTTAGTGTAAGTTTTACTACTTCTATAAGAGGAAAACCTCCCATTTCATAACGCATTCAACTACTGTCTTTTACCTTTGGAGGAGAAGTAGTAGTTAGGCTTATAGTAGTTGCTCTACAAATGGTATTCATATCTTTACAAAAGAATGAAAAATGGTTAGAAGAAATATAGGGCCCAGAAAGGTTAAGTAATTTGCTGAAATTCACTTGGCTTAACGTAGCAGAGGTGGGATTCAACCTCAGATTTTTCCTTCTCTCTGATTTAGGAATATGTAAGTCCAACAAGCTGTAATTTGGACTTTATCTGATAGATAACAAAATAGTATTAATTGATATAATTGTGGAATTCTAAATACAGTCTTTCGTTTCTTAGAGAACTTGTCAAATAAAACTATTTCCACCAACAATATAGCTGAGGTTAACCTGAGAAATGTGTTGTAGATTACCTCTCATTATGTTACTTATCTGATATATTTGTTCAAATGAACAAATGTTGATTACCTCATATTGTGGGTACTCGGCACTCAATTAATAAAGTGTATAGGATTTAAAATAAGGTTGCATTTTTATGACTACAGTCTGAGTTTAAAAAAAAAGATTTCTGATTTAAATCCCAGTTTAATTCTAAAGGAACCACTAAAATAGTTGGGGTATTACTGTTAGATTCTGAAGGTTTTCATATAACTTCTGGTTGAATAGTTCAGTATACAATGTGCTTCCTTCCCAGGATCGATTATAAATCTACAGGAACCAGGGACTCTTTAATGGTGATTTGAATATCATAGGCTTTTGAACATTATGAACATCAGAATATTTCTGGTGTAGAACATGTTTAATATTTTGTACCCTATTTTTTTTTTTGTGGTGCCGGGGATCGAACTCAGGGCCTTGTGCTTGCAAGGCAAGCACTCTAATCACTGAGCTAAATCCCCAGCCCCTTGTACCCTATTTTGAATCAATATTAAATCCAGATCTGACAGGAAATGTCCATGTATATAAAGAAAGACTTCAGTTCAGACTTACCTTTTAAGTCACTGAGCAGTCATGTAAAAATCTTTTGACTATTTTTCCAAAGTAATTTTCTTCTGTCAGGTTTTTATTTACATATTCAGGTGGAGCTGATTTTCATTCTGAGAAAATACCTGAGCCTTGATGCCTGAATGCTCTGTGTGTGATAGGAAAGGGAAGGCCTAATTCTATAGAGGAGCCAGAAAGTCATCCAAGTTTGCCTTGGAGACAGGGTCGCGTTTATTTTTTTGGTTATGCATGTGAATTTCAAAGTAGAATGTTAACCTACATTATCATCTCTAAGCTTTCATTGTTGATTTTGGCTATTGTTTAGTGTCACTTGTACTAGCAGGAGTTGGAAAGTTTGAAAAGGAGTCTTATTTGTAATAATACTGTAGCAGCCGGTAGAATTTCAAAGCCATCGTTAGGAAGAAGTTGCGCTGAGAAAGAACTCCATTTCAGATGTCTTACCAGTTTTGATTTATGGGGCAGGGATCACTATGTGCCCAGAATAATTCTTTCTATTGAAAAAAGGAGAGGAAGCTAGAAGCTCTTAGCCCTGGGTTAGAAGGATGCAAAAAGTTCACCAAGCTCAACCATGATTCAGGCAATTATGAGTACAAAGAGACAAGGCCATGATAAGTTTTGAGTTGTAGATTATGCCCAGAGAATTGGGTATTCAGGAAATAAATAATGTTAAGCCCTGACCCTTTTAAAAGCAAAACGAAACCTATCCTACCTCTGACAAAGGTCTTTATTTCACCCAAGGTTTAAATTCATTCTCCTCGGCATTACCAGGGTCATAAGAAACTAGAGACTTTAAGCTAAAAGAGACAATGTCCCCAACACTGAATCTGTGATCGTCCCTAGGAAGCCAAAATCGCCAGGCAGATTTCTGCAACAGATGTAGGTTTTCTGATAGCGCGCATCAGGAGAAAGTCCAGGTATCCTGCTTGTGGCAGGAATTTGCCAGTGTAGGGCAGAAGTGGGGACCATATGAGAAGCAAAGTAGGAGTTCATAGAGTGCTTAATGTACAATGTGGGGGCTTCTGTGTCCCCATCACTGGATGCACTTTAAAGTAAGGAGTGTGTTAAAATGGCACTATAGATGGTGTTTTTAATATAATTACAGTGGAATTTAAATTCATTTAAAAACCAAATATAAATAAGAAACAAAGTGTTTGAGAATAACTAAAGCTTGTTATTATTTTGGCCTGTGAATTAGTAGGATTATATGAAGGTGGCAAGGGAACTAGATGTTTTATGGAAGAGAAGAATGAAAGAAAGAAAATGAACAAAAGATTGTAAAGGGTGCGCTGTGCAGTTTCCCGTGCACTCGCCATCATGGCACAGAGTCCTACCATTCGGTAAGTGTCACAGAATAATGGGAGAAAAACAATCTACTGAGATTTTTAAAACTATCTCCAGGGAATTCTTTTTCAAAATTACACATGAATATTAACATTTTAAATTCAGAAATATCTGTCTATCTATCTAGATTGCTTTTTTTTGAGAACTCAGATTTATTTATGTCAATGGACCCAAGAGAGTTCACACTCCAAAACCTTGGACCCCAAACAAAGCAATTTCAGGGTTTTTATAGGATTTTATAACATCCCATCTCACTAGTCCCCTTGTTCCCCTCATAAGGAAAGGATTTGGAAGCACACACAGGTACACTTTGGCATTATGGGTTCAGGATGTGAGGGGAGGGGCATTTGATTACAAAGGTATGACTAGTGAAAGGTTGGGGCAGCCCGTTACCTGCCTCATTACCATTTCCAAAGAGCTGGGGAAAGATTTTTTATCTATTAATTGTATACTCATGTCATAAAATCTTAAGTAATACCTTATAAAAATCTGGAGTTACATAGAAAACTAATTGAAAGCACATTGAGAATTTCACTGTTTCACCAACAGGCAAGACCTGAAACTAGTATAATTCAGCAACCCCTTAAGGATCATCTGTTTCCATCTGCAGCATGGTACAGCTACCCTCTCCCAACAGTCTTCACATTTCATCAGCATGGCTTGGACTCTCTTATGGAAAATGTCAAAATGCGACTATTCCATTTATGAACAAGAATAATTATTACAAATTTCTTTTTTGTCGATTGAACTCTTCATCCTTAAAATGCCACCTGCCTATTCATTTTTTCGGGTGTGTGAAATGCATCATTTCTGGCTAATTGAATATTTTGCACTGTGAGAAAAAATTAGGAACATTATCATTGCTTTTAGTGCGACACGTCTCCAGAACCTGTTTATTATCAAAACAGTATATGAGCTATAATAAAAACAGTGATGAATATAGTATTTAAATTAAAATTATGACAGTAAAAACACATTGCCATTATTTTCCCCTTGCTTCAAATACACTTATCCCATCATTTTTGTCACTTTCTGAAGTAGTTCTGGGAGTTCCGTGTTCTGAGTGTTATTACCTGTCTGCCTCAATGCTCTGAATCATTTCAAAATTACAGCAGTTTCTTTCAAAAGCATTATGTTTTGACCTCATCTACTGTACTCATTGGATCTGGCGCCACGCAGTTCTGGCTCTTCTCCAAAGTCAAAGTAACATTAGAGGTAAACATTTTTAATCAGTTTAGGGACGTCAGGACAGCCCTGACCGTGCAAATAAAGATGTTCTGGAGGGGGGATTTCCAGAACAGCTTCAGAAAGTGGCAATAATGGTGGGATATTGGGAGGGGGTATTTTGAAGAAGATTAATGGCATTGTGTCTTAATTTCATAATTTTTTCTTCGGACATTCACTGCATTTGCTTATTATGCCTTGCAGAACTTGCCTCCTCAGTTCCCTAATAACATTTATTTAGTGCTCATTGTTATGCTGCTGCGTCTAGTGGCGCCTCTTATAAGTACCAAGCAGCTTCTGGTGACTCTCTGGAAGTTGTTCTTTTGCACAATTATAACAAAAACTAGACATTTATTCAGAATATTGAGGAACGTGTAAAGTGTAATTTATTTTCTAGTCATGTTAAATCTCCCATTCAGAAGTTTAGAACATGACCATAGAGTAGCACGTCTTCTAGTCATGTCATTTCTTGAGCTCTCTAGGCCGTGATCGCTACATTCCTAGAATGTAGTATCTTTTTTTTTTTGGTGGTGGGGATTGAACTCTGGACCTTGTGCCTGCAAGGCAAGCACTCTAACCACTGAGCTAAATCCCCAGCCTAGAAAATGATATCTTAAAATGTACGCAATATTCTTGTCTTCGACACACAGCCACCACTAAGGATTCATGGATAGAGGAAGAAGAGCAATCCCAGTCTGGGAAGAATATCCTGTTCCCTTGACCGTATGGTTTAGGGCCTTTCTGAGGAGGTGTGCCATCGTCATGTAAACTGATCAGAATAGCCTATTAGCCATGGCGGAAAATGACAATAAAGCACCTTCAGGGAGGTAATAGGCATTGCTGCCACCACAGAACTCTCTCTTTGTTATCTGCAGAGAGGAAGGAGTGACAGCGCTGGCTTCTGTGGGTAAGGGTCCCATGCAGTAAAGAATGCCTGCTCCTGGCCCTGCTGCCTTCCCTGGCTGAGGACCAGCAGCACTACCATTGCTGGAACATGGGCAGATGGGAGGTGGTGTGTGCGACCATAAGGCTCAAACCCTAAGACCACTAGTGGAACACAGGTTAAGCAGAACCCCAAACTCAGCCTCCGTCCAACCTGAAGGAACACACTCAAGATCAGTTATGCGTGTACCACCTTTTGAAGCCTAATCCTGTACAGTCCTCTGAAGGAAAATCTCATTGTACTAACCAGTGGGAGGGATCCCTTTCCAGGATGTTGTCCTAGAAGTAGGACAAAGTTAGCAAATCCTTAGAAAGGTGGGGGCCTTAAGCTCATCAGAGAATCTAGCCTACCCCCACACTTAGGAGCAAGTACTGGCGAGAGCCCCAAACAGAAGAAATAGAAATGAAACCCATGACATTATGGTTATGAGTTTGGGACACTTCACCCAAATCACATTACAGATCCTGGAAGGTCCAAACAGCAGGGAGCGATGTTGATAATCTCAAAGAAAGCATTCCAGGCATGAGATTCTTTGGGGCACGGAACCTAGAATAGGACCTCGTTTGCCTAGTTATAAATGTGGCACTACCTATGACAGGTTCCATTACATGAAAACAGTTTTCTTTGCTTGAGTCATCTTTTTATTTTTAAACTCATCTGTCTTCATTTTTTCTTTTAACTAGCTACAGTGGATGAATGCCTCATGAAGTATGACAACATTTTGGATGCTGGTCCTATATATGTGTGACCATCTATAACTAGCCAGTGCTTTTTCTAATTAGGTTGTATATCATATCTTCTGCCTTGTTTATATGTTTGCTTGGCATTTGTATACTGAGTAATAGAATCTGTTCAAAATCAGTAAAATCCCCCCACTTGTCACTTGTCAAATGCAAATGTTATCACTTAGCAATTAGCATCATTTTGGTGCATGCTTGAAGACTGATGCCTAGGAACCTGGCCATATTTTAATTGGTACCAGTCATCAGTGACTTTGAAAAAAAGATTTTAAAAGTAAGTGGATTTGAATAATTTTTATTTAGGGGTTTTAAGGCAAATTTAATTTTGAGGCATTTCAAGATCACTTTAATTATGTTCCAAACTAGAATTCAAACTCATTTAAGCTGACATTTCATTGATTTGAACAGTTATTTATTGCATTGGTTTTGCAATATTCTGAAAGCTTATAAAATGTGTCATTGTTGTTAGCATCATTTCATTTTATTCCTCTTTAACTGTTTTATGTCCTTGCAAGTTGTCTGTGTCCTTGAATTAGCTCAAAGGTCTGTCGTTTGTAAATTCAGTGACTAGTTCCATAAATTTCTGTATGTTCATGTCAGTGTATAGGAGACATTTGGGACAGCAAATCTGGGTCATTGTTTTGGAAACTATCCCAGTTCATGTAATGTATATCCCATCCAGGAAGCTTGCGGGTCTGCAGCATCAAGCCAGCCCTCCCCATGCCCTCTTGTAATATCCCTTAATGGTGTATTATCGGTTGTGTCACTTTAAGAAAACTGCTTAAAAAGTTTCATGAGCATAAAACATTATGAAGGTTATTAAATTTTTTAAAAATGTCATTTGGAAAGTAGGAGTCCCTAGAAAACCATCTTTTCAAACTCCCTTCTCTATTAAAATCTTCTTCTCAGTGTTTTCATACTTAGGACCGAAGAAGACTTCTGACTACAGTCTTGTCACTGCCCCTAAATTTTTCATGTCCCAAGGTTCTCTGACCTCTTCGAGACCCTCAGCCACAAACCTCTTTTCTAGGCACGCTGGCCTTAGTCCTACGCTCTGTTGCCTTTCTAAATATCAGTGTCAGCTCTGGTCCCATCACTCCAAAACTGTTCACTGATCAAACACTAATTGTGAAAGACCGTCTGAATTCTATGTACTAGGCCAGTCTTGTGAGCTATGAAGATGAGTGATCTGTTTCAAGGAGGTGCCTTTGAGCAACACATTCTATGGGAGGAGAAGTGCAATTAGAAAAGAATTTAATAGGTGATACAGATATTTGAGAACACAGAAGGAGCAGCTGATGGCTACATGTCAGACGTTCCTTCAAGATGATTTGTAAACTGTGTTACCAGGAAGCCAAAGAAGGAAAGACCATTCGAATGGCGGGAATATCATGAATCAGAGACTTATACTTCTGGAAAATCATGGGTTATTGAAGGACTGGAATGGCTGGAGCCTTAAGTAGCAAAGGAGATGGCAAGAATGAGGCTGGAAAAGAATGAGCTGGAAAAGATCCAGGTGAAAAAAAGGAAATGAAAGCAATTTCTCAAGTTAAGCATGCAATTGAAAGTTGAAGGCAGAAAAGGAAACGCTGAAGAAAATGACTAGATAAGAAAAGGATACCAAGGGGCTGGGGATTTAGCTCAGTGGTAGC
>PVJO010008481.1:0-74960 GCA_004026905.1 Hystrix cristata | reverse complement strand
TTATCCATGTTTCCTTCCCTAATGCCCCAGCCTGAACTAGGTCCACAAACTCAATGCATCCATAGCTCCTTATGCATTGTATGTCTGTTAAACTGTCACTACAAAAAGCCCCTGTCCCCCACCCCAGTACAGAGCTCAGTACACGGTAGGCTATTAGTAAATAATTGTCGAATGAAGGTTTGATGAGAAAGGAGGGGAACGTAGGAGCCAGAACAGAGCTTCATCAAAGGTACAATACACACGTCAAGGTCTGTGTAAAGAAGGAGATGGATTGCTTTTCATGGGGGCTGTCACGGTGGAGCTTTGAAGGCAGCTTGTTTTTATGCTAAAAATGTGATCAGACCAAGGAGGACCTCATGGGAATTGAAGTGGCTGGAGAGATATGAGGGAAAACTAAACCCTAAGGGTCTGAGAAAGGTTTTATTGGTGAATTCCATCTAAAAAAGAGAGAGAGAAAAAAAACAGGTTAATCAGATAGCAAATAGCATTTGCTCCACACTGTTCTAAGCCCTTGATATATGTAGGAAGCCTTCCAGCAACCGTATGGGTTAAAGATCAGGAGGGAAGACTGAGAAATGTGTCTTGCCCAGGTACATGCCTGGGGCGATTTGGACCCCATCATCCTGGGTCAGGGCCTGTACTCATAGCCATTGTCCTCTGTTGCTCTTTTGGAAACCACCACACACACCCTTAAGGCAATTGCTTTAGAGATCAGGGGACTTGGTGCCTCCTGGGGATCTGGTCCAGGCAGTGCTCAGGACCCCTCTAGATGACACAAGCATGTTTGGTGTACCCAGGGTCGTATCCAAGGTCAGACTTCTAAGGTTCTTGGGGAGGTGATTTTCACTGTCAGAGTGATAGAAAAACTGGTCTGAGGCCTGGAGGCCTAGATTTTATGCCAAGCTCAATTGCAGACTGAATTTAGATCCTCTCTGTCTCTCTCTCTCTCATTCCTCATTCTCTCTCTGTATTTGGAATTAAGCCCAAGGCCCTATGAATGCTAACCAAATGCTCTACCACTGAGCTACATCCCCACTCCTTTTTATTTTTATTATTGTTTTAAACTTTGAGATAGGATCTCACTAAACTATCCAAAGTGGCCTCAAACTTGCAATCCTTCTGCCCCAGCCTCCAGAGTAGCTGGGATTACGAGCATGTGCCACCATGCCCAGCTGTTAAGATTATTTTTGCTGCAAGAAAGAAAATTAAAAATTTCAAGCCCCGGGGTTGGGGATTTAGCTCAGTGGTTAGAGTGCTTGCCTTGCAAGCGTAAGGGCCCGAGTTCGATTCCCAGCACCAAAAAAACAAAACAAAACAAAAAAAAAAATTTCAAGCCCCTTGAAATGGAGAGATGAATTATAAAGAATCAGTGATACTAGTGAGACACCCTAGAGTCGGAACCAAGAACTGGACCATGATAGAACCATGCAGTCATTTTCCCCCCTTCCCTTCTAAGCTAAAACCAAGATCTCCTTCCAGGATCCAGGGTCTTCCAGCATCTCCTTCCTAGGAGGTAGGATTTGATTGGCCCTGCTTCAGCCAGATGTTTTCCTCTGGCCCAATCAGCTGTGACCAGAATGTGAGACTGCATAAGCCTCCAGAAAGGGAGACCATTCCCGGAGAGACAGAGAAGGTCCCTAACAAAGTGACTAATTCACTGTAGTCTTTAGAGAAGTCATCTTCCTCCCTGGGACTTGGTAGTGTTGTCTGTAAGATGAGAGGTTTTCATCCACGTCTTTTACTACTATATTTAGTAGGCCTGGCACACAGTAAGTGTTTAATAAATGTGTATTGAATGATAAGTAGCCTACAGTGATCTCTAGATGAGCTTCTGGTTCTGACAGCTTGTTTTCTACAATTCTAGTGTAGAAGGTGTGTGAGTTCTGGGAGCTGGCAGAAGAGAAGCAAGAGAGAAGGAGGTTGATAGATGCTGGCTGGGGTGCCTGGGGATATCAGAGTAAGTCTCTGCTGGGCATCTTTCCAGTGCCCATCCTCTGTCTTCACCAAGCAGCCTTCTGGCCAGAATGAGGCTTCTCTAATGGACTCTGTCCCTGGGGGGACGGCGGTGCCCTTCATAGGCTGTTACACTGGCTTCCTGCTTACAGCCAGCACACTGTCACTTGGGAAGTGCGGTCCAAAGGAGAGGACCCCGGATCCGACTCCAGTTTTCCAGATCTAGACTCTTCCACTTACTACATGACCTGAATGAGTCACTGAGCCCCTCTGAACATCGTAGTTTTCTTTAGCCAGACAGGACAAGCATATTCATTCTGTTTCATTCATAGGCATGTTTGAGGACTATTGCTCATAAAATCATACAAAATAATTTAACTACAGTTGTGGTGTGATAACTAGGTGCCAGGCACTGTGCGCCAAAATGTATTCTTTCATATAAGCCTAGCAAGAACTTATGATTATTATCTCCATTTCATAGGTGAGGAAACTGAGGCTTAGAGATTAAATTACTTGCTCAAGGTCATGCAGTGGATGAGCAACAGAGCCAGTTGCCACACCCTGAACCACTGAGCTCTTCGGCCTTTGTTTATGGTCCAGCTCTAGAGAGACACATTAATATGTAATGATATTACTTTCCAAAGCCCAAGCCCTTTGGAGAGACTGAACATTAAAAGTCCTAACTCTTGTTGCTGGGATACCAAAACTTAAACTCCAGAGAAGCATAACTTCTGGGTTTATTCCTTCCTAGAAAAAGAAAAAAGAAAAATGTAGTCTAAAAACTACACAAATCAAGAAATCTATGGGCTGTAAAAGAAAGAAGTCCAGTTCAAATTAGTTTACTCAAAAAAGGGCATTTATGGACCTACATGCTAGGAGGGACAAGGGAAGGGCTTAAGTAGCTGGAACCCAAGATTCAAATACCACCAGGTTACCCTCTGTCATGATGTGTCATAGCTGCTGCCCTGCACATGCTGTCTGCCTTCTCACAAGCTTCTTGTCACGGAAGGGAGCACAGTGGCCAGCATTTCTAAGAACATATCTCAGCTGCTCTAGCATGACAATGGACATGAGATTTCACTTCCTAGCCACAGATGGAAAAATCTCAGGGAAGCACTTTTATTGGCCCACCTCAGGTCATGTGACTTTCCCTCAGAACCAATCACCGTGGCCAGGAGCATGTGGTTCTATGATTGACTCTTCAGCTTGTGTTATATGCCACCCCTGTGACAAGTGGGGTTGGGTCTGTTACCGAAAAAATGGAGAAGGAAGTAATTGTCAATGTGGACTCGGGGGTAATCTCTGAAGTCAAGGTCACCCTAATTTGTATCCTCTCCAACTGGCAACACCAAAGTGGATTTCTTCCTTCCCCAATCAACACCTAACAGGCTGTTACATATGCTCGTTGGAGGAGTCCATGTGGTCTTCGATGTGGAAGGAGGGTTGGGCCTATCTTTTCCTGCAAGCCAGTTTGCTCAATAAATTCGGTCATATACCTCAACCTCCTTGTCTGCAAAATGGGGGTGACTGAGCCTGCTCTGCCTTCCTCGCAGAGGTACACAGAGACCCACAGAGCTAATGGATGTGAAAATTGCTTTAGAAAGAACAAAGTGCCATATTTACACACACAGGATGTATTTATTGATTTATTTATGCTCCTTTGTGTTCTAAAAAAGGATTTGACAGAGCTTACCAAAAGTGCACATGATACAGTGGGATAAAAATAGATCAAGTGATAGAGCACAGGGAAAACAAGGGTAGAAAAATAAAATATTTTTTTTTTTATTTTTTTTTTTTGTGGTGCCGGGGATCGAACTCAGGCCCTTGTGCTTGCAAGGCAAGCACTCTAATCACTGAGCTAAATCCCCAGCCCTGAAAAATAAAATAAAGACAGGGAAAATGCTAGTACATGGAAACTTATGCTCAAAATCCCTGAACAAGTTCACATCTGAGCTTCCTTGGAACAAAGGACAGTGAGAAACATGATCAGTTACAAAAGGTATAGTAGACATTAGATAAAAGCCCACCAGCTGGCCATGGTGGTGCATGCCTGGAATCCCAGCACTCAGGAAGCTGAGGCAGGAGGATTGCTGTGAGTTCAAGGCCAGCCTGGGCTACATAGTGAGTTCAAGGCTGACCTGAACTACATAGCAAGACCCTGTCTCAAAAAACCAAAAAAGAAAAAGATAAAAGCCTGTCTGTGTGCCAGAAAAGGTCACAGAGCTTACCTCGGTATTGATGTTTGCAAGCAGTTTTTCCTCATCGAGAGGATTCTGCAGAATTGTGTGATCTGCATCCACCTCTGACGATATTTAGGTAATTATTCTTTTGTTTTCATGATATCACCTGACACCCACTTCAGAGCCTCACTTGAATTCACTATTTATGATTTGATCTCATTTAACTGAGAACTGGATACCTACTAAGTAGCAAGCAGAAGCAGTCATTTTGTCTCTTTGCTTTTCCTCTCTTTCTTTATATGGCGAGAGTTTGGGTGCAAGGAGTGGTATATATGAGTTTTCCCCGGTGAAATACGTGGACAAAGAAGTTCTAGAATCTTGGCTTAGCTGAAACGTATAAAAACCACTAAGACATAAAACTGATCCAAGCAGGCCATAAAGACACTGCTGCCTTTGCCTCAGAACTTGGGCTATAATCTGCTGCCCTGGAACAAAATTCAAACATAAATCAGCTCCCACTGTATTTTTAACCACCTACGAAATTCTTCATTTCCTGCCTGAAATGCTTCTGACAATGAACGATGTCACTCTTCCTCACCCGGGGCAGTGGCGGGGACCCAAGTGTGGCAAGCCCAGGATGAGGTAAGGGACAAGAAAAATGGTTTGGGGACAAACAAGCCAGGCCTGGGGCCATCTGATCCAGTGCCACGTAGAAAAGGGCAACCGCTGTGGGCACAGGAAGCCCCTTGGGCTTCCACCTGGGATGCCTTCTCCCCATCTCTGCCCAGCGTGTCATCTGTCCTCTACGACCCAGAGCCTCCCACAAAGCCACCCACGCCCACAGCATTCTCTTCTTTCAGAGCTCCTAACACGTCAACAGTAAGTAGCAGACAGCTGGCATTTCTTTCTATGAGGCCTGGCATCCACTATTTCATGTTGTCAGTCTGGCTCCCTAACAAGATTAACGATATCTTGAGGGTAATGAGTAGATCTTATTTTATGGGTCTACCTTACAGCCAACAAGGGTGCCTTATGCCTGGGTACCTTACAGATAACAAGGTCATGAAAAACAGATCCTGGGGTGTCTAAGCTGTCTGGTTCTCCCTGCTGTGCCCATTTGGCAGACAGGGACACTGAGAGCTCAAGAACTTGGCCAAGAATGACCCCAAGTCTCCTGCCTTCCAATGCAGGGCTCTGTTTCCCTTTAGCTCTAAACTCCCTCGCCACAGACGGTTCAGAATCACAGCTCACCGGGGAAGAAACACAGACATAGAGACAGGTGGCACAGTCATCCATCTGCCCGTGGGCAGGCTTTCCAGAGCAGAGCCAGGCCAAGTTGCTCGCAGCCCCCAAGGGAAGCAAAGCTGGGGCTGCGTGTGCTGGGGGGGGTGTGTGTGAAAGGACTTTGGGGGTTTTTTTGGGCCACCTGCAGCACCCCCCCACACACTGTGGGGTCACCACTGTTTGTCCAGCCTGGGCACGTGTAGCTGATGGTGTCAGCAGCAAGGACAAGGAGGGGGATGCTGGCGCAGGGTGGCGGCTGCCTGTGCACTGAGCTGCACACCTGGACAGCCAGAAACCATCCAGGCATTTGCCCCAAACGCCTAACAACAGATACTCTGCAACAGTGTTCAAGTGACAGAAACCAGCATCAAAACAACAAAATATAAATGGCAACAATTGCTAAGCAAAACCCTGTAACAACAAGCTGGCGGCAGGCCCATCAGTCCTGCTGTCTCTCCTGGTCTCTCCCAAGCGGCAGCTCCGACTTCTTGGTAATTCTCACAACAAGCCTGGCACTCCAAGCTCACTGACTCAGTGTGGAAACTGAGGCTGAGCAAGCCCAAGTGTCTTGCGCCACATGAGACAGCAGCTAAGTGACAGAGCTCAGGTTGGAATCCAAATCAGCCTCGCTCTAATAGTGCCCCTTTCGCCATGACCATCAGAGAGTCTCAGTCCAGCTCGGTTTCAGTGTTCTGACCCAGGGTACAAGGTTTGGCTGGGAAGGTGCAGGGGAGAAAGACGACAGCTTGCTCATCCTTTCAAAGGGAAATGGGAGAAGAGATGGGACTGACTTGGGGCATGCCCAGATCTCCGTGGCTTTTTCTTGGTGCCAAACAGTCACAGAAGGAGCCACTTGTAAAAGAACACAGTGTTTTTCCTCCTCACCTCCCCTGGGCCAGTGCCTGTGATAATTGGGAAGTGCAGAGTCTGGCTCTTCTGGGATCAGAACCAAGGCTGCGAAGACGTCTGACAATGAATGTTGATTGACAGTTGATGGACAATGTTCTTTAGAAAGTTTTTCCTGTGCTGGGTGTTGAGCTGAGAATTGCACTCAACAACTGTGTGACAGCCTGCATCCACTCAGACAGGATTTACTCTGCTCCCTGCCCGTGGGCCACAGCCAGACCGCCAAGCGCGATGCTATCTCAGGTCCCTTCCGGTGCCATCACTCAACGACTCTATCAAGAACAGGCCACAGACCTGGAAACATGTTTTCCCCCAAACATTGAGTTGGGGGTCATTATTCACTCACAAGAATGCAGGCTCCACTGGAGAGATAACTGGTGAGGAAATGAGGATCTCTGATTCCCGTCTCATAGTGGTTGACCCAGTAATTCAATTTCTGCAAGTTTATCTGAAAAAAAGAATACAGTAGGATGGAGCTCTGTGCACAACATGTCTGCGTTAGCACTATTCAGAGGTGCTGACCTATAAAATACTGTCCAACCCAAGAATGAGATGCATTCACCTTGTGACACTATCACAGTGATGAATTTGAAGACAGAAAAATATCTAGGACCATGTTTTTCTAAATTGTACTTCGCTCTCCAGTAATGGGTATCAATTTGTTAGGTCTCTCCTGCCACCGACCTTTTTTTTTTTTTTTTTTCAATCAAATAAGCTACGGTAGTGTTGGGGTGTAGCTCAGTGGTAGAGTGCTGGCTTAGCACCAGGTCCTTAGAAGGGAGGGGAGAAAAAGTTAAAGAGAAAGAGAAGGGGAATAGTAGAAAATACTGTGCTTCACAAACGGAAAAGGTACTTATTATGAATTTTTTGTTTTGGTTATTTGGTACCTGAGCCATAATAAAAAACAATTCTTATGATGGGGTCACAGTCAAAACATTCCAAAGGTCTACAGTGTACCGTACAATAGAACTTCAATTGCATAAAACACTGTGAGTCTAAACCTGAAAGGAATACACAGAAACAAATGTAAGATTGGCAGGATAAAGGCTGCTACTTCTCATTTCTAAGTTTTCTGCGATGTTTTCGGCTGTTGTGGTCTTACAAGAAAACAAGAAAAATGGAGCTGGGGTGGGGGCGTCCTGAAGCAATAGTGCCTGCGCTGGGCCTCGGGGACGGACAGAATTTGAAGGCGGGGGAGTGGCCTACAATTGAGCAGGCTCTTCAAGGATAAAGGGCAGGGAAGGTGGGGTTTAAAAAAACAAAAACCAGAAAAGCCTCTTGAGTCTGTAATCCCAGCGCTCTAGGGGGCTGACGAATGCCTGCAAATTCGAACCCGCCCTGGAAAATTCATTGAGAGCCTGTCTCAAAATTTAAAAGTGAGGTGAGGCGGCTCTGGGTTCAATCATCAGTACCACAAAGTCAAAAAAACCAAGAAAAGCTCTGGGTGAGGTAAAGCGGCTTCCAGTCATGGGCGGGCCAGCCACTGTTACTCCCCAAATCTTACTCTCTCTTCACCCCTATCCTGAGGCTTCAGCGTGGAAGCTGCCCCGCATAAATATGGCCGCGCCCTTCAACAACATGGCGATCACACAGAGCTCCGCCTCTCGCCGTCGCGGGGACCAATGAAAGAGAAGCACGAGGACCTGCGCGTGCGTAGTGCGACCCGATGGGCGTGTCCAGCGATGACCGGGGATCCCGGCAAGCAACATGACTAAAAAGAAGCGGGAGAAGCTGGGCGTCGCTCTAGAGGTGAGGGGAGGTGTGGAGGTTGCAGCCCTTCGTTAGTTGCCTTCTCCCGCCTGCAGGGTAAGGGGGGCCGCAAGGTTAGAGGGCGGGCCAGGGAGGAGGCGAGCGCGCCGCGGGCCAGGGAGAGAGACGCCAGGGCTGAGGGTCCCGGAAGTGAGGGTCACGACGGGCCCCGAGGTTAGGGAGCCCGGGGGTGGGGGCACCCCAGAGGGAGGAGACGCGGCCGAGGCGGGAACGCCAGTGACGGGACCCCTTTGCGAGGGACACGGAAACTAGGAGGACCCGAAGGGAGACTTGTAAGTGGGGTGTAACCCACAGGGACAGGTGGGCGCCAGAGGAGTGGGGACCTCCAAGGTGACGGAGCCTGTGTCGCCCTGCGTGTTCCTGGTGGCTTAAATATCCTCCGCGATGCGGACTTTTCCCTCTGCGGTCCCAGAATTTAAGGATGGGAAGCAACTTCGAGAACCTTTGGGCGCCTGTAAGGCGAATCCTAGACCTGATGCTGCCGAAGGGCTTTAGAATAATTCACTGCGTGTCAAAGAGGGAGACACTGATGCACATTGAGTAATTGATGTCTGCGACTTTGGCTCATGTTCCCGCTTTAATCGTCCCTGCAAGCCCGAAAGATTTGTACAAATGAGAAACAGGTTTCGAATTGAGCTCAGGTTGGAGCAGTAGAGACGATGGAGCCGACAGTAGCGCCCCGCTGGTCTTCCCACAAGGGCGCTTGCTTGCCTTCACTTCCCTTTGCGCCTCCTCACAGGAGTGGTGGGGCATAGAGTAATGGGCTTCTTCCAGCCTGCCCCCCAGGTCACTGATTCTCAAATTTAGGAATGCACAGAATCACCTGCAGAGGCCGTTAAAAGGGAGAGTTGCACTGTTCCCCCAACCCAAGTAATTCAGTAAGATGTGTGTGTGCATTTTAACAAGGACTCTGCATTTTAGATAAACCATACACACGTGTGCTGGTGCAAGTGGTTTTAGTAGCACCCTATGGGAAATATTGGTGTCCATGATAGGGGAAAGTTGTAGGAAATCTCTGAAAAGACAAGAGCGTATGAATGGTGACAGGAGGTAGCACTAGGTAATGGGAAAGGCACAGACTTTACAGCCTGTGTCAGGACACAACAGAGAAACTCTAAAACTCAGGTGTCTCCAAGAACATGGAAGCGTTGTGGTGGTGCACACCTGTAGTCCCAGCACTCAGTGGCTGAGGCAGGAGGATTGCTGTGAGTTCGAGGCCAGCCTGGGCTACATAGTAAGCTAGGCTGAACTACATAGAAAGACCTTGTCTCAAAAAAAAAAAAAAAAAAAAAAAGAATAGGAAAGTTTGCCTGGCATGGTGGCACACCAAGCATGGTGCCTTTGAAAGACTGAGGCAGGTGGATTGCAAATTTGAGCCTAGCCTATGTGACTTAGTGAGACCCCGTCTCAAAAAATAAAGGGCTGTAGTTGTAGTTCAATGCGAAGACCCTCGGTTGAATCCCCAGTATTGAAAACAAAAAATCAGGAAAGTTTGTCATTTCACTAACAGGAGTCAGCAGACCTGTCTGTAAAAGGTCAGACAATAATATATATTTTAGGCTCCGTGAACTATATAGTGTCTGTTGTACTATAGTTAAATCTCGCTCCTCACAGATTTCCCAGTTATGGGCTAAAACAACACAGCAGGAAAAAATTGAGTCACCCAGATCCACATCTCCAGCTAAAGTTGAATAAGCAATGTTCTCCCTTCATGTTTTGAGCTGTTACACTGTAAACAAATGTCCTTTTTATGGTCTATTTAGTACCATGTTTTTTACATTTTTGTGTGTGTGCTTTTTATTGGTGATTCTGCTGTTTCAAATGGCCCCCAAGCATAATGCTGAAGTGTTAGTGTTGCTAAGTGCAAGAAAGCTTTAATGTGGCTTTAGAGAGAAAATAGGTTTTTTAGATAAATGTGTGTGTGTTCCTGGGGATTGAACCTAGGGCCTTTGCACTGAGCTACATCTCTAGCCCTTTCTATTTTTTGAGATAGGGTCTTGCTAAGTCATTAAATTTCCCTGGCTGAGTTTGAATTTAAGATCCTTCTGCTTCAGCCTCCCAGAGTCCTGGGAATACAGGCGTGTATCACCAATCTGATTGGATAAACTTTTTTTTTCAGGCATGATACAACTCCGGACTATGAGATGGTGTCAGCCATAAGCTCAGTTTTAACAAACCAACTGTATTAAATAATGTCTCTATAAAGAAATGTAAAAGAGGGTTGGGGGTTTAGCTCAGTGGTTAGAGTGCTTGCCTGGGAAGCGCAAGGCCCTGAGTTCAATCCCCAGCACCAAAAAAAAAAAAAAAAAAGAAATGTAAAATAAGGTTTTGTGCAGATCAGTTGATCAAAATGTGACCAGAGGCTCATAGGAACCTAACCTGTTCAGTATTTGTTAATCTAATGGTGGTGTCAATTTTATAGACCATAACTACATGAGTAACTTGATACTGTACTCAGCCATTGGCAGTATGTACACGAGTGGGTGTGGCATTTATTTACAAAAATGGGCAGTAGACCAGGTTTGTCAAGGCTGGTCTAAGTAAGGGGATTGGGGGAGGCACCCACTGTCTTAAGGACACTACCCAAACTGCCCACTCTCCTCCACCAAAGATGAAGATGGGGCTTGGAAATGTGTTTGTCAGCCAGGAGGCCACATGGCCAGCGACAGCTCCCTTACTGGGAAGAAGGGGCCAGCAAGCTTCAGCAGACAGCTTGTGGTCTCCACTGCAGGTTGCGCCTCACTTCCCCGGGTGGTTGTGAGGATTAAATGAGACTGTAAATGTACAGTGCGAGGCACACACCTGGCACAGAGCGAGTAGTTGATAAACAGCAGCCCTTTCTCAATCCTAGCCTTTGGAGTCCTTTTGCATCCTTCTGCCACAGCCAAGTCAATCTCCTTGTTTGGGATAAGGAAACTAAACTTCATCTGTAATATGAAGGCCTTTGGCTACACCTGAGTATAAACCTACCTCCATAGCTGTTTGCTGTGTTGGTGTCTGTGGACTTCGGGCTTGGATGTCTCCGGCTTTGAGAGCTGTAATGTGCACATGGAGCAGCCTGGCACCCGCCATCTCTTGCCTTATTCTGTCGCCCCAGAGGTCTGAGTATTGAATGTGCACCGGTGCTCAGTAGCAGCAGATGTCCTGTTATTAAAAGTTGTACACTCAGAGCCAATGAAGTGATTTAATCAGAAATGTTTGTTAATCTGACGAGTGCAATAAAACCCCACAAGTGAGCGATCACCTGCAAGCGGTCTGCACGTGTAATGAAGCAATCACCAGGCAGGCAGCGCCTACCGCAGGGCTGGCACGGCCAGTGGTGCCGGGCAGTCACTGAGGCCCACCTCACCTCTCTCAGCCTTCCCCACTCGTCGGCCTTCTTTTTATCTGACTCTTTGCTACCTTGTGGCATCTCAGAGTTGTAAAAAACTGGCTGTGAGTTTTAGCTTCTAAGAGCCTATTTTGAATAACAAGAGAAAATTATAGTTCCGATGAGAAATTACTGGCCCTGGTACTGATTTTAATGTTGTGTGGGCGGAAGGAAAGCTTGTGTTTTAGTCTAAACTGGTAGGAAGATTTGGGCTGATGTAAAAATTATTTTATTAATCTCTGATGTTAATAATCCATGACTTGGTCATTATTGCATTTGCTTTTGTAGCTAGACTGTCTGACCCAGCGTCATTGGATGTTTCACTGGCCAGTCGGTCTTAACAGATGTGTGGTGTCCCACCTGGCATCTCAGAGGGGATAGCTCGATTGGACCTGGTCCCCAGTACAAAAATTTTACTGTTTGGATAAGATTTTGGCTACACATTACAGAAAACTGACCTTAGTGACTTAAGCAAATAGGAGTATACTGTTTTTTCTCCATAGAAATTTTTAGGCGGGTAGCCACTGGCATTGGTCCAAAAGTTCAGCTGTGTCAGAGCTCGTAGTTCTGTATTCTCTTAACCCTTTCCTCTTAGTCACAAGATAGCTGCCACAGCTCCAGTCTTCATGTTCTGTATTTGTCCCTTTTATCAGCAAAGCGTAAGCACTCTCAGGAGTCTCCCAGCTGACTTCTGGAACATCTCATTGGCCAGAACTGGCTCATGACCCACCCTCCCTGCAACGAGACTGGGAGGCAGGATCTGCTGTTCTCTTCCAGCTTCCACGGTGGAGGGAGCAAAGGCGGATGGGCTGGGGGTTACCATGGGTTGGCAAACAAACAGCATCTGCTGTAGGAATAACAGTTAAAAAGAGGGGCTGGGGATTTAGCTCAGCGGTAGAGCGCTTGCCTAGCAAGCACAAGGCCCTGAGTTCCGTCCCCAGCACCCCCCACCAAAGTTAATGGGAGTCATTTAAAATTCACTGAAGCCCTACCAGGTGAGGAGGCAGGGAGCACAGACAATGAGAGAGGTGTTGGGCCACCAGGAGAAAATGGCCTAGGTCAGGATGAGCCCCAGGAGGACCGGCGCCTTGACACTTGTCATCATTTGTTCAGAGCTGCGAGGGCGCGATGGGGCAGTCTGGTCGACCTGGGACTGGGATGTGCCCAAGGCCACGGGGAACCACCCACCTTCTGACGCAGGGCAGGAAGCAGCTTGGTGGCTGACAGTAAATGTCTGCTGAAGTGGCTGCTGGGGGCGCTTGAACCCTCCACCCTGCTGTGGAGCTGAGTGGGGACAGCTGAGTGGGGACAGGTGGCAGCGAGCCGGGGCTATTCAGGGCCTACTGCCCATTAAACGGGCCTCACCTGCTGTGGGTGAGCCACAGGTCGCCACTGTGCGGGTGATTTCTCGGGCCGGCCTGTGCCTGGCCCACTCTGCTCGCTGGGGGCAGGAGACGAAGCCTCACAACCTCACGAGGCTGCTGTGGGCGTGTGCCGAGCGGCTGTTTGCCAGCAGCTAAATTAATGAATTCATAAGGCGCGGGGTGGGTGCCAGTTCTTGAGAAGTGCTTTGAGCCTTTCGGCAAGGAAGAAGCTGCTAATTTATCAAAAAGTACAGATTGGAGGAAAGAAGAGAAAGCAAACCGTGAACCTGTCAGCCCAGGGACAGCGGCCAACTTTGGGCAAGGACGCTGCTTGCAGAGCTGTGTGGCCTGGTCTCCCCGCCAGGCATCAGAGCTCGTGTGGGCCTCCGGGGCCTCGTCCTCCCAGCCGAGGTCAGCGAGCATCCAGGGAGACGACGAGCCCCTCACCTGGCTGTGCTGCCCTGAGAACTGGTCTGGACTGGAGACTAGTGAGGCTGCCGCCTGCATCTGCCCCACCAGGAGAGAGCGCCCCGCGGCCAGGTCTGTTTCCCGTCCCCACAGAGCCATGCAGGGGCTCCGCCCGGTGGGGTTGGAGGCTGGTCACCTGGAAGATGGAGGCCCACGGCCCCATGTACCTTGGCTGTGTGGCCGGAGGCCATTGCCAGGGACCTTCTGGGTAGGCGCACCGGCTCCTGTGCCCGTTACAATAACTAACTGCCCTGCGGCCTCCTGACATGTGAAAATGAGCGGATTTCCAGAAACCCAGATCCCAGCCTGCTGGGAACAGCGGGCTGACAGTGGATGCCACTCCAGGCTGTGGCTTAGCAAGAGGAGGACGGTTTCGCTGCCCTTGGAGAAGGCAGGGCTCATCAGGCCGGCTGGCCCACCTCCTCCTCCCTGGCCAGGACTGCTACGGGTGGACCAGGGGGTGCTTTGACTGGGCAGTGAGCAGCTCGCTGTGAGGACAGACAGATGCCAGCTCCTGGCCCCTGGTCTCACCACAGAGTCCCGGCAGGCCCTCCCCTCACAGAGCATCTGTCGTGTGGTGTGAGAGCGAGCAAAGCCCCGCACAAGGGTGTCCAGGCGGCTTTGGCTGGGGCGTGGCCAGCTGCTCCCCAGAACCTTCGTCAGCACACGTTTTCATGAGGGATGTTGAAACGATGGTGCTTCTCTAGAGTAGGGACGGTCCCTTCCTGCAGGGACAGCCCACTGCAGCCGTCCACACTGCCCAACCTAGAGTTCACGTGTGCGGGCCGCACCCAGGGCCCAGGAGCACTCAAAGCCTGCATTTCTGTGCTTTCTAAGTGCTTTCTAAGGTGGTTAGGGGCACAGACAGCCCCATGCCCCATTTATAGCCTGTGTGACCCTGGACAAGTTACCTGATTCTGTGGGTCTGAGTCTCCTGTCTGTAAACGCGGTTCTGGTGACAGCACTCTGCTCATTGTGCCGCAAGCCTTCTGTGAGCTCCCTCGTGTGGAGCCCGAGCAGTGCCTGGCGCGTGGACCACACGCAGCTGCTGTTGCAATTGTGTTGTGTGGACTTTGGCTTCCAGAGGCTGCTCTGACTCTTGCCGTGTCAGACACATGAGGCCCGTGACTTGTTCAGGTACCAGACAATGTGCTCTTTAGTCCTAGTGCAGGCAGGGCCCTGGTGAGGCGGCCTGAGGAGGCAATCCCAGAAGCCTCTGTCACTCGCTGGCTAGAAGCTCCTGGGAGCAAGGCCCAGTGTGACAGGAAGGACTCCTTCCCAGACTGGGACCCGTGCGGCCTCCCACTGTGGCTCTAGGAGACCGAGCAGAGCCCCTCCTAGCTGTCGGGATGCCCAGTGTGAGCACCACTCTTGCCAGCCTGTAAAGCTCAAGCTTGTAGGTGGAGTAGAAGCCACAAACCCCACACACCCGCAGGCCACCCCGGAGCTGGCACTGGGGGCCTGACCCCTGTGCCCAGCTGCAGTTATCTGTGAGCCAGCTCGGGGTCCCATCTGCGTTGAGGCCTCATTCAGGCTTTGATTCCTGGAGGCTTCATACTCTTGAGAAGATGCCTCTTGGGGATATCAGACGAATTTTATAGTTTCTCTTAACACAGAGGCTTTATGGTGTGTAGGACCCCAGGGAGCCTTCCCTAAAGCTCTGAGAGCAAGGTGATGTTCCCCAGGCAGGAGCAGAGGGGCCGCGTGAGCCGCAGGGCGGGGTGGGCTTGGGGACGCCTCGTCCCTGCCCTACGACTGTGGAAACCTTTCTTCCCTGGCACCTGCTGGCAGCAGCGAAGACCCCTCTGGGCTGGGGCCTGCGGGCTCCCTGGTTTGCACCCTCCCGTTTGTTCTGTAACGCAGCATCCACTCCTCTTGGGTTGCCCTGGTTCCTCTGGTGGTTCAGCCTCCTCACCCTCGGCGCCCTCCCTCCTTGAGTGCACCTTCTCACTCCTAGTCTGCCTCGCTGCCCTGACATCCGCCTCTACCCCCCGCCCTGGCTGACGCCCGGCAGGCCCTCCAGGCAGGGCCTGCCCACTGCTGGTCTCTGGGTCAGGATCCCATTCACCCGCCTGCGTCTTGGCAGTGTGAACTGCGTGTGCGGGGTCTCTACAACACCTACCACATCCTCAGTCTGTGCAGGTGCACAGGGGACCCGCACGACCGTTTCCTGGGGTTCCCTGACCCCTGGGGACTGCAGCCCTGCTTCACCTGCGGCTTGTCTCCGCGACCTGGACACGGCACTGTTTCCCTCATAATGACCCCCTGGCCCTCCGATGTACCATCTTGATGGCACTGTCTGTCGGGGGCACCCACTCTGCCCCACACTGCCTGAACCAGGGCCCCACGTTGGCCGTCTCTGTTTTGTCTGGACGGTCACAGCCAACAGTGCTGCCCCCTTTAGCTTCAGGCGAGTCCCAGCACCTGAGGTGTTGCGGGCCGCTGTGCCAGGCAGAAGTCTTGGGAGGTGCCACGGCCTTCAGAGTGTCCTCTCCCTGGCCTGGATCCTGTCCAGTTCCTCTGACCGGGTATCGTTCAGCCTGACACCCCGCGCTCCCCAGGCTGTGGGCTCCACTTGCCATTCCGAGTTTCCTCTGACCTTAGTGGAGCCTCTTCTCCCCGAGACACTGCTCAGTCCTTGGCTTCGCGTCCCGCTGGCCCAGGCCCCAAAGCCCACCCCACTCCTTCCCCCGCCAGGACCAAAGAGGGTCCCAGTGTGCCATGTCCCGAGCAGCCAGTGGCTGCGGGCCCTCCAGAGAGCAGAAGAATGGCCAGATACAGGCCTCCACCTCTTGTGTCCATGTCTCCGCTTCGCACCCTCTGTCCCTCTGTCTCTGTCTCTGTCTCTCCCCCCCCACTTACCCAACCTCATTTATTCCCCCACAGATCCAGTAAAAACCATTCTCCAATAACAATAGCAAACACTTACCGAGCTGCTTCTGTGTGAGGCACTATTCCAAGCACCTGTATTGTCACATCATCCTCCTAACAACTCTCTGAGATGTGAAATGCGATTATCTTTCTTTTACACGAGTCTGCTAAGGCACAGAACTAAGGGACTCGCCAGTCACAAGTGAGTGACAGTGGACACTGATTCCAGCCCACGCACTTCACCTCTGTGCTTAACGCAGCCTTGATTCCAGGCTTCTGGGCACTCCGGCTCCCAGCTGCCTGGCAGCTCTGACCCTTACATTTCTAGAGCCTTTGTGACATTGTCTTACTCTGGTTCTAACCCCCACGTCTTCTGGTGCTTTCAGCCTGGCAGCAGGGAGGATGCTAACTTCGGGCCACAGAGTGTGTAATCCATGTGCCTGGAGTCAAGAGCTGACCAAAGCACCCACCAGGGCCTCCCCTAAGGTCATTTTCTGGGTGCTCGCCCCCTTTTCTGAACCCGTCTGGCTGGGTCAGCTCATCTGCACTTACCACCCCCAACCCTCTCATCACAGCTGCCAAGAGCAGGCTTCTGCCCAAGTGCTGAAGGGGTGCAGGAAGGGTGTGTGGCCTGCCTTGCAACCCGAATCAGGCGGCCAGGCGAGCAGGTTATAAAGCAGGCAGACTTGCTATTTAGAAGGAAATCAGAGAGCTGTCAGCAGGACATAAATATTCATAGAAGGAGGTCAGAACTTGAGTCCCTAAAACCTTGATTTGTGTTCGCCTGTTTAAGCCTCATTAAAAAGTGGCAAATGAAAGTGGGAATATTCAGTGGAATTGCAAATAAATCGGCCTTACCAGCTCCTCAGGGCCTGTCCAAAGCACGATGGCAGATTGGGTTGGCCACTTGGTGTTTACCAGCCTCTGTTTTAAGATTTTGCTTAGCACGAGTTCCTGGCCTTGGTCTGGAACAAGTACCATGAGTTTGGGCATCAGGAGCCTTCCCAGGGGTGTTTTGGAACCCCAACCTGCTCCCTGCCCAGAATGACTTGCCAGACAGGGCCTGACCCGGGGATAGCAGGGAGAGCCCTGGTCTAGGACTAAGATTGCATCTCGTAGTCTGCTGAGTGCTGGGGTTCTTCGTCTATTTCTCCTTCCAGCCTCTGGGCACAAGAGGAGGCTTCAGACTCCAGCTGTCACATGAGACTTTAGCCATTTGTCCCCAGCCCCTCTGGGACATGCCTGAGCAGGCCAGGGCTTGTGGGCACAAAGAAGAGGTGGGGGGCTGTGGTGCCATCTCAGCTGACAAACTTGGGCATCCTCAGTGGCCAGGTCACAGGCCCGAGTTGAATGGATCAGCCTGTGGGCTAGATGTGACCTGTGGGCTGCCAATGGCCACCAGCTGGGGGCACCCAGAGTTTGGGAAGTTAGATCAGTGTCCGCTCGGCCTCCTGAAAGGACTGGTGGCTTTGCCAGGGGAAGGAGTGTGGTCTCCTGCAGCCAAGGGCAGCAGGGATGGCCTCAGAGAGGAGGTGGGACATCACGAATTAGGCTTTGTTTGGGGGCCCAGCATGGAATTTGGTGCCCTGCATGTGGTTTCTTTGCTGTAGAGTGGAAGCAGCAGGTCCCAGGGTCCCAAGCAGCTGTGCTGTTTGTGGAAAGTGCTGGCTCAAGCTGTTGCTCTCTCCCCCCAAGCCTGGCCCCAGGGTGCCTTTCCCCACCATGCTGTTCCAGGAAGGCCTCCCTGGGGACAGCCCTCCCTCTGGGCGCCCACTGGCGGAGAAGTGGCACAATTAACCTGGCAGTTAATGCCAAGCTCTGCAGTTGCACCTCCCGTGGGGCCCTTCCTGTGAGCTGGGGCTGCAGGGAAGGGTGGGTGGTGGTGTTTGGACTAGGCCTCAGAAAGAGAGTGGCAGAGGCCAGAGCCTCTCCTGACCCCCAGCCCTGGGAGCAGGGTTCCTGGCTGCAGGGGACAGCTCCAGAAAGGAGCAAGCAGAGGAGAGTGGAAACACTTGACTCCTCGGAAGTCAAGTCACCGGGTTGGGCAGCCTGGTTCGCCTGTATGTGACCTGGTGGGGGTATCTGCTCCCGCCCAGGGACGTGGGGAGGGTGAGCGAATTCAGGTGAAGGAGGGGGCACCTCGGGGCTCCAGAGTGCTGTGCATCTGGCTGCCATGCAGGGCTTGCCCTGCTAACCCCAGCCACCCAATCTAGGCTCCCGGCGGCAGGCACATGGTCACCTGGGGCCTGAGTCAGGCGGACAGGCAGCTGACCTCCAGCGCTCAGTGTGTGACACCAGGACCCAGGCCCGGGCAGCCCGGCCGGGTACTTTATAAAATGTTTTCCCTCCACCGAGGCGTTTCCCTGAGAAGATATCTCCGAGAGTGTAATCAAAAGAAGTGGGATGAGATCTCTTGGGCACCGTCCTTTCAAGAGCTTAGCTGTTTGCCACACAAGTTGCAGCCACCTTGATGATGGGCAATGTTTGTGTCCAAAAACCAAGTCAGAAAGAAAGAAAAGTGGTTTTGTTACATTTTTTATTAATTTTTATTCTCATTGGCTCTCTATTTTTACAACTTAGACTGCACTAGGAGGTGTGTCAGTGGGAAAAACTCCGCTTTTTGGCCCTGGGTGGTCACCTGTGGTGGAGTGCGTCTTGCAGCCTCGTCTCATCTCAGGAGGCACTGTGGGCAGGCTGTGCCTGGGAGACGGCCCACCAGCCCACCGAGGGGCTGCTCCTCTGCCCCAACTGCGCTTGCCTGGAGGGTCGGACAGCTCAGAGACCGGCTCAGGGGCTCAGGCCGCAGCGCAGGCTGGGAAGAGGACAGGGAACTAGGCGCCGGAGCCCGAGCCGTGACAGCTGCTGGGCCGTCTATTTCAGATCGACGGGCTAGAGGAGAAGCTGTCCCAGTGCCGGCAGGACCTAGAGGCCGTGAGCTGCCGGCTCCACAGGGGAGAGTTGAGCCCCGAGGACAGGTAGTACCTTGCCCTTAGCGTGTGTCCTGGGTCCCGAGTGAGTGAGACCCCAGCTCCTGCCCCCTGAAACCCAAGCCCTTGTCCCCTTCCCCTGGTGGGCACAGGAAAAGGGCCTCAGTCATAAAACCTGTTCCCCTCACAGGAGGTCTCTGGAGGAGGAGAGAAACAGCCTCATGAGCAGAGCTTCCAGCTACGGTAAGGAAGTTCCCCTGGTGACCAGCGGGGACCTCCTGTCCTGGGGTTGGGAGCCTGACAGCCACAGGGAGCAAGGCAGCTCTTTGAGGGAACCTGCAGCCTGAGAGGATAAGGGGTGCTCCTCCGTCCCAGGGGAGGAAGAGGGACAGCCACAGATGACCGTCTTCTCTGGGATGATGGGGTGTGGCCACAGCCAGGGCCAGAAGAGCTCTCAGTCCCCTCAGACTTCAGACATGCCCCACACACACCCTGTTGGGAAGCCCAGATGGGAGTACAGGAAGACACCCCCACCCCACCCCCACCCCATGGGCAGGAAGGGCTTCTGTGGGTGGAGCGATGCTGCCACCTTCTGGGCGCCAGCACACAGCCAGGCAGAGCCCAGGGACCGCAGGGCCTCCAGGGCCTCCCAGGCCTCCCAGGCCAGGGTAAAGGTCTGCCAGGGCTCTCCAGGGCTGTCCCGTTCTCCCCCTGGGGCCCAGGAGGACCCTGTGACTCACCCTGGGCTCTGTTCCCAGCTTCTTGCATGGGTAGGGGTGGGTGGGGACCAGTCACAGCACCACCTTTCAGCTCAGCTCTGTGGAGTAACAGCCACCTGCATGTCACATGGAGGGTGTCACTAGCATGGCTGAACAGCAGCAGAGCTGGCTTTTCTAAGACTGCACCAACCGCCTCATGGCGCAAGCCGCTGGTCTTAGCATCCCTAGTTCCTGTGAGCTGGGTAGCCCCACCAGCTCCAAGGAGGGCCCAGCTGTTGGGTGGAGCCCCACCTGTGACAGGCCAGAGGGCTCACCCAGTGATGTCATACCACCTGGCTTGGCTTTCAGGTGTGGCCTTTCTGGTGACCCTCAACCACATTTGAGGAGAGAGGCTGAGTAGCATTTGGCATTGGGACTTTATGTTTGTCAGGATCGGACAGACAGGTCATTCTGTGGGTAAGAAAGTGGCTGGAGACACCTCTGCCTTCGATGACTTGTGTGTGTATCCACTTGGGAAAGCAGAAAGCCACAAAGCACTGGGCCATACAACCACCTGTCAATGCCCTCCACCTTTTTGCTTCCTAGAGAAGGAGCTGAAGTTGCTTCGGCAGGAGAACCGGAAGAACATGCTACTTTCAGTGGCCATCTTCATCCTCCTGGCCCTGCTGTACGCCCACTGGACCATGTGAGTCTGATTGCCCCAGGACCAAGCAGGCCCTTCAGGCCTCCCGAAGACCTGGGTGCCAGGCACCTCACACAGCTGGGTATTCAAGGGAGGCCTCCTGCAGCCCAGCCTCCAGCCTGGCCTGTGCAGGGCCTGGGCATCAGGACACAGTGCTGGCTCCTCCCTTGGGGAGGAACAGGCAATAAAGAATACCAGGCTGCTACTATGTGCTGAGTAAATGTCATGGTCTGACCATAGCCGAGGGGCAGCAGGGAGGGCACTGAGGGATTGAGAAGAGATTCACTAGTTCCTGGCAGAGTTCAGTACAGAAGGCAAGCAGCCGTTGTGCCGCCCGCCTACCCCTACTGAACACGCCACGTGCTTGCCCTGTAATTATGGTAGAAAAAATGCAGCCTGTGCAGTGAGGGCGACTCAGCGACTTGAAGTGGTCATGTGGAGGTCCCCAGGGAGTGCGGAGTTCATCCATCTTCCAGCAGCAGGCAGGCAGGCAGCGGGAGCCTCAGTGATGACCAGACAGACTTAGGGTGACACTGGCCAGTAAATCAGGCAGGGCTCAAAGCAAGGAGTGGGGCTGAGCAGAGGGGAGAGGAGGCTGGTGTGGCTAACAGGGCCCACGCAGGGCCAGACAGCAGAGGTGTGGACACCATGCAAGCCTGACAGTGACAAGGCAGGAGGGGGAGGGAGTTACTCAGCAGCCAAGGCCATGGGGCAGCAAGGAGACCCTCCTGCAAGGTGCAGGCACATCTCTGCCGGGTAGCACAGCCTCCTCTCCTGCCCTCTCATCCCCAGTCTACTGCCACTAATTGGTCTGACGCCTCTGTTATTTTAGTCACATAGACTGATCCTGGATTGTCACAGTACCACCACCAAGTGAGCCGTGTGATTTATGTAAGAGAGGGAAGGTGCCTCCCTGCCCTCCTGGAGCGGGGTTTTATTCATTCCCCATCCTCGCTTCTGACTGCGGCTGCTGAATGGGCCCTGCGGGGCCCCGAGAGTTTGGGCAGCTCGGAGCAAACCAACCCTCTTCCGCTGTCTGAGCAGAACTTTCTCCCCACCTGCCACGCAGGCCAGACCTCAAAGCACGGGGCCACACAGGCATTAAAAATATGTCTGTCTTTAATGAGCTAAGATTCCGCAAGACACGCTGACAAGCCCAGAGCTGGGTGGAAGGCCAGTGTCTCCGCCACGCCTCCCAGCCTGGGGCCCGGAAGCTGGGTGCTGGCGAAGGCTCTGTGCTGGAGCCGGTCCCCACCTCCCAGGAGCTTGGCGCCCCATTGCCATGGAAACCAGACTGGCACCGGGCCAAGGCCTAGGGAGCCGCAGGAGCATCTCTGAAAGGTATTTCCTGTTAAAAACCAGGGTGCCCTCCCCCACTCAGCTGCTGCCCAGCTTCCCCTACTCCGTGTGCCTCTGCCTAGAGGAAATGGAGTAACCGTGGATGGATGACAAAGCAGACCTTCCTGATGCGGAGGAAAGGGGAGCAAGGACCAACCTTCAGCTCCAAACTCTGCCAGGCCCGGCACAGGCTGGGTACCACCACTGTGTACTCAGACCCTTGTGGGGCTGCTGCTGCTAGGGGAGAGGAGAGGCAGGTCTTGAAGGCCGCTTCCTGTCGTCCTTGAGCTGCCCAACTTTTGGATCAAAAGCAGGTGGCCCTAGAAGGTTCCAGTCATACCTGGTACCAAAGACAACACAGCTCTGATCCCAGTGGTGTTGGGGGCGCTGGGCCCACACGCCTCCATCCCAGCCTGCCGGGGCCATCGGGCCAGGCTGAGGACTCCAGGAAAGAGGAAAAGTCTTCTCCAACTTGGTGTCAACACAGCAAACTCAAACAAAACTTTGATTTGTACAACAGCTGCTCCTGGCCAGAAACCACAGCGGGCCTCTACCCACCTGGCATTGCCAGATACAAGCTGGGCACAGCTGGATCCTGGCCTCCCTCAGGGCCTCGGGGCAGGGCACAGACTCAGAAAAGTGAGTCTGCAGCATCCCAAGAGAACAGCAGAGCCCGCTGCCCTCAAACCTGCCTCAGGGAGAAGGTGTCCAGGGAGCATGTGTCCGCAGAAGGCCCTGCCTGCTCCCCAGTCCTTTCACAGAGGCACAAGGGACCAGCGCAGAGTGCCCTGTCCTAGGGAGTGACAGGGCATTTGGCGGGAGCATCCCGAGCTTGGCTCAGTAGCTGTGCATGTGGATGAAGGAAAGGACGTCCTCCTTAGACAGCTTGTCTACGTCCTGGGGCTTTTGGGAGTCGTGCACGCGGATGCCGTCACCCCACTCCCAGAAGAGCCGGCTGAAGTAGCACACGCTAGGGAGAGGAAGAAGAACAGAGTGGTCAGGGGGCCATACCCATGTGGCACAGGACCAAGGGACGATCAGTCCACCCCGGCCACATGGATGGGTGAGCTCCCGCCTGTCACTTCAGCCAAGTGGCTCCCCTTGCCATCAGCAGGTACCCAAGGGCCCAGCTCTTCCCACATCCATCTGGGTCACACGAGGAGAGACACTCCTGGTTTTCCTATCTACTTCTCTAACAGAACCATATTAGTGGAGGGCAGAAATGAGCAGCAGTGGCTAGTTTTAGGCACATAAAGGTTGCTGTCAAATCTATGCCACTGGCTCTGAGTCCCGAGGGCCAGCCTGTGGCCCCATGCACGTTCCCCCCAGTGGGCTGGTGTCCTGCCGGAGCAGGCACTGCACACCTTCGCCCCTGCGTGCCAGTGGAGGGCAGCACCTGGGAGAGGGCCACTCACTGAAATGGGGCGATGGAGTCCATGGGGATGTTAAAGGTGGACTCCCTGGTCTTCTTGTTGTAGAAGAACTTCCTCTTGCCGCTTTTGCTGAATGCCATAGTCCACGGCTCTAAGAGGAGGAGGGCGGCAGGTGCTCAGGCAGGGTGAGCCAGGGCAAGGCCGCCCACCCCTCCGGGAGTGGTGGGGATGGTCTATGAGGTGCAGCCCCCGCCCTCATCCCCACAACACCCCTGCCACCGTCCTTGGGGCCAGGCTGCCCCAGTACAACTCCAGGCCCACAAGTGTGGAAGGGGCTGGTGGGGCAAGTTCCCCAACACACCAACACACCACAAGGGAGCACCAGCGGGAGGGGCCCTCAGGCAGGCTGCAGAAGCAGGAGGGACAGGGAACAGTCACTGTGGCCCACCGTTCACTGTCCTGACGATGTACAGGCCCGTGGGCACAAAGTGCCGGTCGTCCCGCCCCGTGTAGCTGAGCCTTGGGGTACCACTGGAGCCCTTGATGATCTTCATTTCCAACCTAATCCCCAGAGGGGGCGTGCAAGCAGTAAGTGTGACACACACACAACATACCCCAACATTAGTCTGTGGCTATGCCACAGCCAACCCCAGCCAGTTTCCCATCCTGCTTTGACAGAAGACACGTATCAAGGTGCCCCAAGCCTCTTGGTGGGGGTTGGTGGCAGCGGTCTTAGAACACAGGCCCTGAGCTTCTGACCACGCAGGGCAGTGACAGGTGACCCTGCTGTGCTATCGCTACTGGGGGCTCAGGGCGACAGCACTAAGGGCGAGACTGGAGGTGTCACTGGGTCTTCACCCAGCTGTACAGCATCACTGTGGCTGCCAGTGAGCTGACAGTAATTGCCACACTGAGCATGGAACCTGAACGCGCGTGCATGCCACTGAGAAGACGTGGAAGTGCTGGGGTGCTGCTGCCCCTCTGGGCTCAATCTCGGCACCAGCAGCTGGGATTTATAGCGTTTCAAGCCGCTGGCTGCTCTGCCCCTTGCAGGGACAATCGTAACTGTTATAGCATCAACAAGGCCGTATTTCTGCTTGACACGACACTTCACTCCTCTCCTGACAGGGTGCCGAGTCAGCTCCCAGCCAGTCCCCCACCCCAGCTCCCCTGACACCACTCACCTGAGGAAAATCTTCTCCACCTCCTCCAGCCTGTACACCTCCTTCACCCTGCAGGGACAGAGAGCACATGCTTGACCAGCAAGCAGCTGGCAGGCAGGCGCAGCCCCTGCCCTGGCCCTCCCTGCAACAAGAAGCAGGGCACGGGCCACGGCACTGCCACCCAGAGCTGCCCGGCAGCCCCTCAAGCCTGCCCTCTGCTGCTGGGAGATGGGGGGCAGGGAGGAAAGGGCCCGCAGAAGAGGCCTCTGCCTGCGCTCCTGCCCTCCAGCCGTCCACCCTGTCCTTGGAGGCCCGACAGAGGCCTTCCTGCGGCAGTTACTCTAAGAGTCCTGGGGGGCCACACTGGCCCCCAGAACTGCTGCTGGGTAAGCAACCCAGAGACCCAGCAACCACACCGGAAGCAATGGAGGCAGCTGCCTTTCAGGGCATGGCAGGCAGGGCCCTTAAAGCACAGACGAGCTGCTTTTAGACAACTTCCATGTGACATCTAGAAAGTGCAGTCTCATTACTGGATTTCGCTTTAAATACATTTACATGACGATGATTTTGCTAGAGTCATCTCCATCTCCAGTGCCATGGGGCTAAAGTGGAGCCCTCTGGTAACAATCTTGGGGCTGGAAGTCTGGTCCCCACTGTTGTCCCCCATCACCTAACATGAAGACAAACCCTGACTTCTTCCCCAAGCTCTGAGGGCCCCACTCCCTCGACCCTCCCTAGCTTCATATTTAGACTTCTCCAAGCCTTGGTGTCCCTTTCTCACCTGCACAATATAAAAAGGCCAAGTGCTACAGCAGTGACACCCAAGGGTCTGCAGGTGGCTCTCGGAAGCACGTGCATCTTAAACCAGGCCACCTTAACCCCCGGGAATGGGTCTGCTGTGGAGGCTGCCCACTGTGCCAGGCAGCACAGGGAGATACTCTGGGGCAAAGGCCACCTACCCAGCACCCCCGAACCAGCCACTTCCCAAGGGCAGTCTCCACTGAGCCTGCCAGCCCCTCCCTGGCAGAGGTGGTGGCAGGAGCCAGAAAGAAGCCACCACAGGGGGACGAGGAAGGAAGGAGACCATATGCTCACCTGATGGGATTCATGTCGGGCCGGCTGGGCTTGGAAACAGCTTTCACAAACTTCTCAGCAAGCTGAATTCTGTAACGCAAGCGCATCTCAGAGGCCAGTGCCCGCAGGAGATACAGAGCTGCCCCATGAGGACGCCACCCTGCCCTTTACTGCCATCTGCACCCATGCATCCCTTCCTGGACTGTCCTCTCATCTTACTGAGGTCTTGGGTGCTTTTCCCAAAGTGTACCTTTAGCTGTACTCGATTGCTTCCACTCAAACGTCAAATATCGTCTGTCACACGTTTACCAGACCAAGGATGCTAACTCTCACCACCCCAGTACTGGACATGTTCTTCAGGACCCTCCCACAGGGTCACCTCCCTCTGGCAGCTGTGGCAAGACGGAGTGAGCTGGCATCTGTGATACCCACTCTGGGGCATGGAGGCGGCAGCTCAGGCATCCCGCAGCCTGAGAGCCACCCAGCCCACCTGCACCTTTCCCAAGCCGGGGCCCAGGACCCACCGCTGGTTGAAGTGTTGGTCCCGGACATCACTGCCGTTCAGCACAAGGACATCAAGGATGTGGATGGCGCTGATCTTCCGCTGGGCCTTCCCCTATAAGGACAAGAACACTGTGACCCTGTCCTTGGTGGCATGTGGCCTCCATTCCTCCTATGCAGGGAAGGGGGGTCTGGGCACAGGCATTTCCCTCGCCTCCCTGCAGCGAATCTCGGCACCAGGGTGGTCCTGACATCCAAGTGGGGCAGGATACAGGCTCTCTGGGTGAGAGCCCCACGAACCTCATGCCCAAGGCCGTAGCCACCCTCTGCCTACTCTCCCCGTGGCTGCTGTGAGAGTTGTCAGCTCTACTGCTGTAACTGCAGAGCTCTGGGGAGGTCACGGTCTCTTCCTTCCCCAAGGTGCCTGGTCAAAAACTAAACTGGTTGCTGAAAACCACCCGGCAGGCTCACTGGGCCCTGGTGCACAAAGCCACTCGAGTTCCTCTCTGACACAGGACGGCTCCTCCTTCCCACCTGAATCCGTATGGCTTGGGGCAACTGCTCAAGGACAGTAATCACCCAGCCCATCCCGGCCCAGGCCCATCTACAACACGCAGCACAGCCAAGGGAAGGCAAGCTGAGGGCCAGGCATGTGTCCCACCCTCTGGCCACGGGCCACACTGCGAAGAGAGCAGCTCTGACCTCGCCCTTCAGCTCGTGCACAATCTCCACGGACAGCAGCGTGTCCCGGGGCAGCTCCGTCTTCAGGTCCAGCTTGACCCAGCGGTCTGACTGGCGGCCGTCCCACGTGTAGATCTGGGACTTCTGCGGAGGATGAGGAGGAGAGGGGCTCAGTTCTCAGCAGGGCTTGCACCTGGCAGCCACAGGCTGACAGGCTGGAGAGGTCGGCAGGGCTTGGGCCTGCTGCTCAGAGACTCTCCAATGACAGGGTCCTCAGGAAAACGCCAGCTCAACTCGGGGGACGTGGGCAGTGAAGGAGGAGAAAGCAAAGGAGAAAAGACAAGGTGGGAGAGGACACAACAGAAGTGATGGAGAAAAGAGCACATTATGTGGAAAGACAGTTGGAAAAAAAAGCAGTCGTTTTACCCATCACAGAAGACATGGAACCCGCCAAAGAACTCCCACACCACCCGTCAGGGCCTGGGGAGGGCAAAGGAGGGGTCTTTGCAGGACAGGAAGTGGCACGGGGTGGCGGTGGTGCCACGTGGGCTCGGACCAGATGAGCCGCAGACCGTGCCGCCAGCCCACACCCCAAGAAAAGCTGCCACATTCCTGTCAGCAGTACAGAGTTGAAGAAATATACACAAAGAAAGGGAAGAATGACGACGTCATACCCAGGAGCTCAGAGGAAGAAAGGAAACAGTCCAGAAATACCCTGTCCAGAGTCAAAGCCCCAGCGCTGGGTGCTCACCAGGAGCCCCAGACCTACCCCCAGGCCGAGGAGGAACTTCTGCTGGCTGCCGGACACCATGCAGCGGTGGTCAAACACAGGCCGGATCTTCTCCAGGGTTTTGGCGGTGAGCAGTGTGGGCTTGTAGCTGAAGATGTCGATCTCAGTGCCCTGCAGCCACGAGCAGAGAACACGCTGCTGGGCTGGGGAGGGACGGGGAGCACCTGCGCCCCTTCTCGACCTAAGCGTGCACTAGATGGGATCAGTTTCCATCTGCTGAGTGTTCCTTTAGGACCTATTAGGACCTATTAGGAGAGGCTGGAAAAGACAGAATGCCACTCCCCAGTCCAGAATAACAACATGCCAGAGCTACGAGGAAATGTCACCAGAATTTAAGAGCTGCCCCTTCCCCAGCATGGCAAGAAAGGACTCTCCAGCAGCTGGTCTGAGTGGGCAAGTGACCTCGCCACCCAGTTCAGAAAACATACACGTTATGCTTAAGGTCTATCTTGAACCTCATTTTCCAGTTCCTGGCCCTCACAAAACCAGCACAGTGGTGCATAATCCAGGCCACATTTGAAGGAGGCCTCAGGAAAGCCAGAAGTTAGGTGGCAGGAAAACTGGGCAGAAGAACTCTGAAAACCAGCTCTCAGAAACAAGAGCGGGACCCAGGGTTAGGCTGACCCCGCCGTGGGCTCTCCTGCCAAGCGTCCCAGACTCCTGCACCACACTGTGCACATGTCGGGACAAGAACCTGGTCAGCCTGACGGCGCCAGGAGAACTTCACACCCGGCACCCCAGGCTCTACCAGTGGCTACCACATCCAGCCCCTCAGGGCCCAAAGCAGCCTTCAGGGTGCCAGGCGCCCGGGCCCCAGGGACACCTCCCACACCAAGAGCAAGGCTCCAACGTTCATGTCCACCCCAGACCTCAGGTCTACCTGGATCAGCTCGAAGAACTTAGACTTTGGGTCCGAAGAAGAAGGAGCAACCCGAGCCTGGTCTGGAATCTGAAATGAGATAATGAAGCCCTGTGGACTGAGGCTGTGGAGATGGGGGGACAGGGTCAGACAGGGGAAGGAGATGGCGCGGAGGAGAGGAGGCTGGAGGTGGGCACTTCGCTGCACACCCATAAGGTCACTTCCTTTTTATCTGGACTCTGTGGTCAGCATGGCTACACAGAGCCAGAAGCAGAAGAATGGAGCCATGTACTCTCATCCCTGTCCCTTCTGACCCAGCCACAAGGTCAGATGGGGGACCCTCAGGGGACCATCTCGTTCGCCTTACAGCTCCCCACCTGGGGCGACAGGGCTAGGGGACACTCACCTCCCAGAGCCGGAGGCACTCTTTCCGGATCTCGGCCTGCCGCGGTTCACTCAGGGTCCTGAGGAGACAGTACCGTTCAGTGGTCAGAACCTCTGGGATACAGCACAGTGTGGCCTGCTGGAGAGGAAGGTGCCCACAGCGCCCAGCCGCAGCACACAGGCTCCTGATCTCCTGGCACAGGCCACATTAACCAGGGACCACTCTTCGCTCTCTGCTCAGGGTCACTCTGCAGCCAGACTGCCCTCACTCACTTCCCTCCCCCACCCGTTACTCCCCGGTTCCTCCCCAAGACTGTGCCAGGTCTAGGAGGACAAGGTCTCATGCTGAGCTGCCCTGACGTCTTCCAGAGGCCACAGCAGAGGCTAAGCCAAGCCAAGGGACTGTTAAACAAAGGGCTGGGGGTGGGGGATGAAGCAAAAGCTTCCCTTGAAAGGGGTGGATTCTGAAACTGGGGCAGTACTCACGTGTCCTGAACAAAGGCGTGGATTTTGGCCAGTGCTTTGATTTGCAGGCTACAGTGGCTAGGAGAAAAAAAGTACTTGGTCTCGGAAGGATCCCCAAAGGACCCAGTACGAGGCCATCCGCACGCAGGAGCTTAGCCAGAGCAGCAGCCATCTGCAGGGAGGAGCTGGCAGGCAGAGGGAGGCCCACACCAGAACCAAGCCAGACCCCCAGATCCAAGTCCTGCCCAAAGGAAGGTGCTCATCCGACCCTTAGGGAACCTGGAGCTGGAGGTAAACTGATTCTAACCACAGCAACAACAAACTGCAGGTCCAGTTCAACTGGGGCCACCCTGACAACCCATCGACGCTGCCAGCCACCCTCTACCCACAGTGTTTTTCCACACAAGGTCTGGCATTTCATTAGCAAACCTTCAGGTAAGTGGCACAGCAAGATAACATGACCCTTGACAAGAAGAGAACGTTCTAAGCCAGAAAGACCAACAGGGTCTGAATGCTGGGGTTCTCATGGGACCTTTAGGATGACTGTGATAAACATGTTAAATCACCCGCAATGCTGGGCAGAGAGGCGCACACCTATAATTCCAGTACTCAGAGGCAGGAGGGAGGGTCACAAGTGCTCAGCCTGGGCAATTTAGTGAGACCCTGACTCAAAATTTACATTTTTTAAAAATAACTGAGCTGGGAATATGGCTCAGTGTGAAGGCCCCAAGTTCAATCCCCAGCATCACCCCCGGACACACAAAGAACTTGGAAAGGTAGGCAGCACGCATAGAGGGGATGGAGAATTTCAAAGGTATAAAAACTTTTTAAAAGGCAAATAAAAATTCTAGACATGAATAATATCTTAGAGAGGAACAACTGTTTTGATGGGCTAATCAGCAAACTGAAAATAGTAAGGGAAAGAAACTGTGACCCTGAGAACAGGCAGGTCAACAGAAACCCAAACTTACAAAAACAGAAAAACAAAAAAACAGATCATCCAAGGTTTGTGGGACAAAAACAAACTGTTTCATACAAATGTAACTGGAGTTTCAGAAACGGAGGAAAGAACAGGACCAAAAATATTGACAAGACATGGCCAAGCAACTTTCTAAAACTGATGAATAAAATCAATTTGCAGATCCAAGGTCAGTGAACCCCAAGCAGAAAACAAAGAAAACCACATAAAAGTATATCAAGATCAACCTGCTGAAAAGATAGAAGGAAAATACAGCAGCCAGATGAAACCACAGGACGGCCAAGTAGGAGAATGGCTGCTACTCATCAGAAACAAGGGACGCAGGAAACATGGGGCAGTACTCGGAAAGCACTGAAAGAAAATGACCACCTCAGTTCCACAACCTGGGAAAGTATCCCTCAGAAATCCAAGGGAAGCAAGTAGTCTCAGACAGCTAAAGCTGAAGGAATGAGTCTCCAGCAGGCAGGCACTTAACAACAGACAGACAGAAATTCTTTAGGTTGGAAGGAAACGATCGCAAAGAGAAACCTCCTTCTCCAGGAAGAAAAGCGTAAATATGTCAGTAAACTGCAACAATACTTTTTAAAAATTATGTGTATGTGAATCTTTCAATCTCTTTTAAAAAGCAAAATGTCTAAAGTAAAAACAATATAAAACAGAACTTTATAAAAACAAGAACACAAAGGCAGGACAGTAACTGCACGGACCGCGCTGCAGGTCCTTATGCTGCCTCAACATGTTCCTCAAAGGTCGACTACAGTAAATTAAAGATGAGGGTTCTAATCTCTGTAGAGTTTAAAACATAAAGAGGCATAAAATTTTTTCCAAAAGTAAGAAAAAGGAGTACTAAAAATACTAAATTTGGGGCTGGGGATTTAGCTCAGTGGTAGTGTGCTTGCCTAGCAAGTGCAAGGCCCCAAGTTGGATCCCCCGAAATAACTAAATGATTCTCCCCCCAAAAAGGAAAGGTTCAGAGGAACAAAGAACAGACAGGAGAAACAAAAATCACCCAAGATCAGGGATTTAAACTCAGACTCAGCAGTTACACTCAGTGTGCAGGCATCACCGGCTACAAGGCAGAGGCCTTAACTAGTCAGACTGGACCAAAAGAAAAGACACAGCCACAGGGTGATTACACTGGACACTTTTCACCAAAGACAGACAGGTTGAAAACAAAAGGACAGAAAAAGGCGGGTCCGCAAACGCTAAGCTAATACCGAGACAGAGTGTGACAAGGGATAAACTCGGTCAGGAAGACAAAACAATCTTCCGTGTGCGTGCGCCTGGGAAGATCCCAACCAAATGAAGTAAATAGTGACAGAACTAAAGGAGAAACAAACCAATAATCATAGTTCAAGACTTTTTTGATTCTGGGGACTGAATTCAGAGAGCTCCAAGTTACATCCCCTTCCCTTTTAAATTTTTATTTTGAGACAGAGTCTTCAGAGGAGTTATTAAAGGAAATCATTACCCGAAAAAAAAGGGGGGACATAGTGTCTTGCTGAATTTTCCAGGCTGGTCTCAAATTTAAAATCCTCCATCTCAGGCTCCTGACCAGCTGGGATTACAGACATAGCCACCACGCCCAGTGACAGTTCAAAATGTTAACAGGCCTCCCAGAAACTGACAGAATAAGTAGTCAAAGTACATCAGTTAAATTATAGGAGACTTGAAAAACATGACGAATAAATTTAACCAAGTTAACATTTGAGGACCACTACAGTGAACAGCAGCAGTTAAAGTACTAAGAGATTATGATGAACCATAAAGTAAGTCTCAAAATGGTATCGCTTACATATGTTCTCCAAGTATGACAGAACTAAATCTAACAGATACTGTTTCTTAAAAATCACAAACTATCTGTTTTTTTCAAAGGAGACGGGTTTAATTTTGTTCCTGGTTTCAGAGATTTATCACACATATATACATAATCCATGATGCAAATAACACATCACAAAATTTAAAAATCCATATAATGATGTATTTTATATATGTCATATATATTTGTATATTATTTCAGATCTTTTTAATGTAGGAAATGTGAAAAAAAATCCACAAAAGATAACAAAGTGAGAAGGTGGTTCTTAAAAAGATTAATAAAATTGATACTCATATTAAAAACTGGTCAAGTTGGGGATTTAGCTCAGCGGTTAAAGTGCCTGCCTTGCAAGCACAAGGACCCGAGTTCGATCCCCAGCACCAAAAAAAAAAAATAAAAAAAAATAAAAAATAAAAACTGGTCAAGAATAAAAGAGAAAACAATACCAATATAAATTAAATGAGTAATATTATTAAGACATCCTACAGACACTGAAGGATAAGGGGACCTTAAGAATAACTTTATGCCAATAAATTCAACACCTTCGATGAAACAGACAAATTGAAAAACACAAACTTAGTGAATAAAAATGACCAACTTACATAAATTATCTCAGAAAATACAAGAGGAAACATTTCCCACGTCATTTTCTAAAATTAGCATAACCCTGATACTAAATCCAGACAAAGACTTCGAAAGAATACAGAATTAGACTAATTTCTCTCATGAACAGAGACACAAAAACCCCTAACACTAATACATAAAATACAGCAATATATAAAGATATTACAACATTATCAACTGGAGTTTATCCAGACATGCAAGATCACCATTCAAAAATCACTGTGTAACTCACTGTATTATTAGAATAAAGGCAAAAAAATCAGACAGTAATTGCTACAGATACAGAAAAAGCATTTAACAAAATTAAACATTCATCAATGATGAAAAACTCCACAAACTAAGAATAGAAGAAAATCCTATCAGCCTAATACAGGACAATTATGAAAACACAGCTCACACCATACTCCACAGTGAAACACCACCGAGCAGAGCCAGGACCTCTGTTCTCATCCCTTCCACTCAGCATCCTGAGAAACAAGTCAGTGCAATGATGCAAGAAAAAGATACAAAAAGCATACAAACTGGAAAGGAACTAAAACTACCTGAAGATATGATTTTGTATGTAAAAAATCTTAAGGAAGACCTACTAGCACTGACAGATAAGCATTCTCACAGGATGCAGTTAATATATAAAAATAATCTGTTTTTTGAGGCAGGATCTCTCTGTGTAGTCCAGACTGGCCTTGAACTCCTGATCTGCCTGCCTCGGCCTCCTGAGTGCTAGGATTGCAGGAATGCACCATCACTCCTGGCTCTGCTCTGTCGTACACTAGCAAATGACAACTGCAAAACAGAATTTTTAAATATCACAACTGCATCCACGCCCATAAAAGCCTTAGGAATACATCTGACAAAAGTGTGTAAGACCTCTACACCAAAAACTATAAAACTTGGCTGAGAGACAGTAAAGACAATCAGATAAATGATAGGTATTTTTTATTCATGAATGGAAAGATTCAATATTGCTAAAATGTCAGTTCTCCCCAAACTGATTTATAAATTCAATGTAAACGCCATCAAAATTCTAGAAGGCTTTTGAACTGACTAACCGACTCTTAATATTTGTATGTACATGGCCTGACATGGTGGTGCACTCCTGTAATCCCAGCACTCGGGAGGCTGAGGCTGGAGGATCACTGCGAGTATGAGGCCAGCCTGGGCTATGCAGTGCGTTCAAAACCAGCCTGAATATACACAGTGGAGACCCTGTCTCAAAAAAAAGAAAAAGACGAGACTGGGCATGTTCAGCATGGTATGGCCGTAGATTAGAAAAGAAAAGAAAAGAAAAGAGAAAAGAAGAGAAGAGAAGAGGAGAAGAGAAAAGGAAAGAAAAGAAAAAGGAAAACTACTACACTGAACCCTCCCAATGTGAAATGAGGGGAGAAAACAAGGTCAAGGAGGGCAATACAGGGATTGAAATCAATCAAAGTATACTACATACAAAAATGCCAGACTGAGACCCATTAATCTGTATAATTAAGAAAGAGTGAAAAAAGGTAAGTAAGATAGTAAGGACATAAATAAATAGAGCATCCTATGTTCATGGACTAGAAGACACCACCACTAAGCTGACAGGACTCCCCCGGACAGCAGGCAGATTCAGTGCAAGCCCTAGCACAATCCCAATGCAGCTGTTGCGGACACAGAATACCCGCTCCAAAACTCAAAGAAAGCCAGGACAGCGGTGTGTGCCGCAGCCCCAGTTAGTGGGGGCCTTGAGCCAGGGATTCTGCTTGGCTTTGGCTCTAAACTGTCCCCCAGAAGTCCCATATGTCCAGAGTGGGGCTTCCAGACAGGATGGACCCTGTAGGCTCTCACTTCAGCAGTGGGCCAGTGGGAACTGAGGCGCGCGGGGGAGGGAGGGATCTGGGGGCACTCTGCCTCCTCCCTGGCCCACCCTCTCTGGTTCGCTCCCTCTCAACTAAGGCAGCTCTGCTCCACCACACCCTTCCCTTCTGCCACAATGTCCCGCACCACCTCGGCCCCACAGCGGTGGGACCTGCTGACCATGGACAGAAACCTCTAAAACTGCGAGCCAGAATCAACCTTTCCTCCTTGAAGTTGTGTTTCCAGGTATTCTGTCACAGTAATAAAAAGCTAACTAACACACTTGGCGACATCTCCACACACAAACAAACGAGGGAAGAGGATGGGGCTGTAGCTCAGTGGTAGAGTGACACAAGGCCCCAGGTTCAGTCCCCAGAGCCACAAACACAAAAGGACTTTCAGGATGCTCCAGGTAGCTAAAACAGTCTTGAAAATGACAAAGTTGGAGGACTCATTTCCTGCTTTTGAAATTTACAATAAAGCTACAATCATCAACACAGTACACACTGACATAAAAACAAACACAAAACCAATATAACCAAGTAGAGCCCTGAAATAAACTCACATATGTGGCCAAAGATTTCTGAAAGTGTGCCAGGACCATTCAGGGGCGAGAGGCCCATCTGTTCGACCAGAGGTGTTGGGAAAACAGGGTGTCTTCATCCAGAAGAGTGGAGGTGGCCCCTCCCCTAACACCGCACACAAACGTAACTTAAATATATGGGCTGTAAGTATAAAAGCTTAGATGGAAACAGGAGAAAAGCTCTAATTTAGCAATGATCTCCTGGATATGACGACAAAAACGTGGCAATAAAAGACAAAACAGGTAAACTGGGCTCTCCCACTATTAAAAACTCTGCATCAAAAATCACAGTGAGCAGAATGAAAAAAACAACCCACAAAACAGGAGAGACTATTTTCAAATCATAAATCTGATAAAACATCAGTATCCAGAATATATAAAAAATTGCTATAACAACAAAACAATTAAAAAAATAGACAAAGGACTTGAACAGACATTTCTCCAGAGAAGATATACAAAGAGTCCATAAGCACAGGACAGAGCACTCCAACATCACGAGCCACTTGGGAAATACACATCAAAACCACAGAAAGACACCAGTGCACATACATCAGGGTGGCTACTGTGAGAACGACAGCAAATAACAAGTGCTGGCAGGATGCAGTGAAATCCAAGCCTGCACACCTTGTTGACAGGAATGCAAAACACCGTCAAACTTCTCTAGAACCACACTAGAAAACTGCATGGCATTTTCAAATGGTTAAACATGTATCTGTATCTACCCTCTGACTCAGGATCTCCACTCTTGGGTATTCAGCTAAGAGAAATGAAAACATTTGTCCTCCAAAAGCCTTGTACAGCAACATTCACAGCAACCTCAAACGGGAACTACCTCAAGTAGCCATCAACAGAAGAATAAATCATGGTACAGAGCCACATACTCAACACAACATGGATGAATCTCAGAAACACGGTGCAGAAAAAACCCAGACACGAATGTGTGTATCACTGAGTCCATTTATTCAAAGTTCTAGAACAGATGAAACTAATCTGTGATGGTAAAAAGAGCAGCTACTTTGTGACCAGCTGGACAGGGACACAAAGAAATCAGACACAAATTTACCTTATGTGGACTACATGTACACATCTGTCACAACTGAATGAAGTGTACCCTTAAGATTTGCATTTCGCTAACGAAATTGTACCTCAAAGTTTTTTTAGAAGAAAGAAAAGTGGTTGGTTACAGGGTGGTTTAAACACTGCTGCCGAAAGCAATGAGAAGTCCCTCTCGCCGCGTGTCCGGCCCACTGTTAACACAGGCAGTGAGTGTTAACGACACACCAGCGACCCTACCTGTTGCTGAGCAGTGCTACCAAGCTGAGAGGGTTTCTGCAGCAGTGCCGTGCACAGGTAGATACCGTGGGATACCAGAGAAGGAAGACACTGCAGGGGAAAGAGTTCTGCCCTTCTGTAACTCTCCAGGGCCACAACCACCTTCAGACTTCCACGGGAGACTTGGGAGCACACACTTAGAGAAGGTCGTTCCAAGGCGTATCTGCCCCCCAGGAGAGTAGCTGCTAATAAATCAGTACTACTATCTACACCTCCAGACTGCCTCAAAACCCTTTTCCTAAGGCCTGTCCAGGGAGAACACAGCCAACTATTACTACTTTAAATGGTTGCACTAACAGGGCAGGAGACAAAGAAGGCAAAAGAGCCATAGGAGACCACAAGCTACCCAGCTTGCACACTTCAAGCACATGGTCCCATTGCAGGGGACTTCACAAGGCAACAACAGCAGCAGCAAGTGAAGGGACGCGATCCCTGCCTCAGAGACATGGGCCATTCTCTGCTAGATTCCCTACGAGATGCCGGCTCCTATGGGCAGGCCCATCGCAGCCAGGCACCAACCTGCCGCCCTGAGACAGGACACTGGGACAGGATGAGGGTTCCCAAGGTAACCAAAGTCCTACTAGGGTGACCTGGAGCCAACAGAGTGAACCTGGACAACAAAATGATACCAAGAGCCATCATTCAGTCCTTGGTCCTCTGGAGTTCCTCATTCCCCAGTGGGACCAAGCAAAAGCGGCCAGTCGGCTTACCTCTCGTTTGAGCGGATCATGTAGTCAGTGAACTCCTGGTCCTCCTGGATTACCTTCAAAGGGACCACGAGGTTGACATCAGCGTCAGTGTTCCGCAGCTGGTTGAGTTTCATGTTCACCGAGAAGAGGTACTCACGCACATCATCTGTGCCCACCTTCAGACTCTTGCACACCACGTACCTGCAGGAGACATCCTGTCACCGCGCAGAGCACAGGCTTCCTCCCCACGTCTTCCTTTCCCTCAGCCCTTTGGAGAGCTACACACTACAGAGTCTCCCTGATGAAGTGTACATTTATGCTCATAGAAAGCACAGACTCGGCTGCAAATGCTCAGCTCAAACCTGTCTTTTATGTGAGGCTGCATCCCTACCTGTGTGCTGCTTCCCAACTGCCCCGCACCTGGGAGTCTGTTCAGTTATGGACCTAGTGAGTCAGATGCTACAAGGACAGCCTGGAAACTGTGCTTCTAACAAGGCGCCCGGCAACACTGACAGGCTGTGTCCTCTCTCCCCTCATCTGGGACCACTGCCCCACCTGGGATGCTACCTGGCCAGCAGTGTCTCCAGATGGCAACCTCCTCAACTCTTCCCTGCCTGTGTCCCCGCAGACGTCCCTATTATTGGTCATCTTTTCCTGAACCAAGCCCAAAACCACTAGAAGCATGGAGAAAAAGGCAAGGCTGACTTGGCACAGCTCGGACCCACTCAGACCCAAGAATCCTGGCTCCTAGTGCCTCTAACCCAGTGATGGCAAACCTTTCGGAGCTTTCAATGATACAAAGAGCACACTGCGACAGGCATGCCGTGGTTGGCCACCAATGCTCTAACCCCACTGCTAAAGTCCAGGTCCTTAGCACAGACTGAGAAACCACACCAGGGGGATACTCAGGATCTGCTGTTCCGCCGGCAGAGCTGCAGAGGACGGCTCACCTCTCGGAGTTGGCAGGCCGGCTGGTGACAGGCTTGAAGAGACACACGCGCTCAAAGCAGCAGTACAGCAAGTAGATGAGCCCCACACTGAAGGGTGTGAAGAGGTCAAAGGTTTTACAGATGAAGTGGCCTCCTGGATGGGAGAGAAAACCACCGCAGCATCAGTGGATCTGCTCCAGGGCGGGAGAAGCATTCCTGGCCACAAAGAGCACTAAAACAAGGAGCCAGCGGCACATTGGCTTTGGAGTGGACCTTGGAGAGGCCATTGTCTGTTCTTCCCTGAACTCCTCAGTTAGCCGCCTATCACCCAACACAAGATGCTTCTTGGTTTTGCTTTTGTTTGTAGCCTCCCAGCCAACTCCTATGCGTGTGCCTATCCAGCAGGGCCTCCAGGGGTCCTGGGGTGAGGAGAGAGCTAAGAAGTGTCACCTGTCCGGACGACAGACAGTGCCATGAGGAACTGACACAGCAGCAGCTGCTTGCTGAGGATCTCCTGCAGGTTCTCTTGCCCCTCCACAGAGAAGCCCTGAAACCAGAGCACAAGGTCAGGGTGGGAGAGAGAACTGATATGGACTGAGGACAGCACCCTGTCTCATCTTCACCAAGAGCTCTAGCGTTTCCAGTCAGACACGAGGTCACGTGGCTGGTTTCAGGGGGAGTGAGTGAGTGCCGGGGCTACACCTGGCTGCTGTACCAGGTGCTTCCTCTGCTCTTTGCCCCCAAGGGACAAGACCAAGCCTGCTTTTCTGAGGAGACAGTCGGGAAATGTCTAAACCGTGTGGGAACCCAGGTGGAGGGAGGCAGAACACAGGCAAAGTCCAGGTCAGTCACTGGTCAATCCTGAGCAGGAAAGAGAATGTCCCGATGGACAGTAATGAGGCCCAGGGAGTAGGCATGGCAGGAACTCTGCTCAGCTCACAAAGCCACGGAGCTGACCACGGAGAGGCCCTCATCCAGCTCAGGAGGAAAGTTAGCCCGACTCTGACAGTGACGAGTCCCACCCCACCCTCTCCCAAGACCACGGAGCCTCTTCCTGCCAGCTGGAGTGTCTGGCCAGGGTGTCAGCTCAAAGACCACATGCTCCTCCCCCTAAAGCGCTCTCCCTCCTTGGAGATTCCAGCAGGAGCAGAGAGCTGAGAGCCAAAAGCACACAGGCTGGGAGAGAGGGGTGGGGCGGTTCAAGGGTACAGAGTTTCAGTTGTGCAAAATCTACTGCACAACAGCACATTCCGTAACGGTTAAGAGGATGTATTTTACATGTCTTTTACGGTTAAAAAATGTAGTAGAATCAGGCATGGTGGCACATGCCTGGAATCCCAGCACTCAGGAGGCTGAGGCAGAAGGATTGATGTGCATTCAAGGCCAGTCTGGGCTATATAGTGATTTCAAGACCAGCCTGAACTACAGGACAGAACCTGTCTCCAAAAAAAAGAAAACAAAATTAGCAGAAGGGTGGGTTCTGTTAAACAGATTCAGGTCACGTCTCCCTGATTCAGGCCTACAAAAGTAATAGCTAAGTGACTCAGAATCAAAAATGTTTAGCAATTTTTAAAAAATTTAAAAAAAAAATTAGCAGTGCCTTCCAGCAGTACCTCTCCAAATGCAGCCCTGTTTATAGGGTCAATTAAAAACTTAAAAAACCCCAAGTCAGCCCTCCCATTGCCAGAGCTGACATGGTCCTGTTTATAGGGTCAATTAAAAACTTAAAAAACCCCAAGTCAGCCCTCCCATTGCCAGAGCTGACATGGTCCTTGAGTTTGCAGCCAACACGACCAGACCGCGCTGCCTCCTTGAGAGCAGCACCAGACCTGGCGCCTGCGCACCCGGCCCCAGCACGATCAGCCACTCCCTGCCGTGACGTGCTTTGGGAACCAGGGCTCCTCCAGGCTCTGCTGATACAGATGCTGCGTGGGGTGCTCAGAGCCCTCCCCCAGCCCCTCCTTCCTCTCTGACCACACAACCCCGGAGCAACTGCTACACTGTCCTCCCCCAGACTGAGGGGCAGTCACTTGAGTGCAAAGCTGCCCCAGGATCCCACTGCACCTCAAGCAGCTCCCCACAGACAAAGCCCCCTGAATGTTCACTTCAGCCTCCACGGATTCCAGAGCTGCTGCTTGGGTTACGTGGCCACCTGTCGGCCTATAAGAGTCTCAGCTGTGGCCACAGAGGTGCAGCATCCACCAGGAGCAACACTGAGGTGCCAAATGGCCGTGTGCATCCCATTCAGTTTTGCTTCATTCATTTTAGTCACAGTCCTGTCTCAGCTGGTCTCATAGCCAACCAAGGCCCTTTAACAAAGGCCTTTCATCAAAACTAAGCATTTCCACATTGCTCCAAGGAAGGGGGTCCACAACATTAGTTTTTACAAAAAATATGTATAAAATGAATAAAAATGCACATTGCTACTACCTCAAATACTGAGCTACCGTTTTTGGGAGCAGGTGAAGGACCAAACCAAACCAAACCAATTCTCAAGGCTCTAAATTAAAAATTCCCTCGCCAGCCATGGAGGTGCACACCTGTAATCCCAGCACTTAGGAGGCTGAGGCAGGAGGATCACAGCAAGTTCAAGGTCAGCCTGGGCTACATAGAATTCAAGGCCAGCCTGAATTACATAGTGAGACCCTGTCTCAAAAAAACAAAACAAAAAACATTGATTAGTTAACAATCCCTAGTGTACCACTTTATCGAGAAAAGGTCACCTACCCCATCGGCCATCAGAAAGTGGACACCCTTGCGATCTGTGTTATCCAGCACGAAGTTCCGAAACGCAGCGATGTTCTCAGGGCGGGTGATATCTCCGTCTCCATCAACCCCACCCTCACCTGGCAGGATGCAAGACTCACACTGAGTGCACCCACCCCAAACAGCCCAGGAGCTGTGACCCACCCTCTCTGGGACAGAGAATGCAGGTGCCAGGTGACTGAGACCCAGGGTTCCTCCTGCAAGGCTGCCTTACAAGGACGGGCCAGAAGGAAGAACTGGGCCCTGCTGTAATAGGTGGAGTCCAGAGAAGCCAAGAGACCAGCCAAGAGTCAACACCAAAGAGGGGTATCTGAAGCAGCTATGTTTAGAAACCAGTATCCGCTTCTTCCTAAGGACCATCAGGAAAGGACTTGGGCAGCTGAGCAGCGTCTCTCCAAGCGCACTCCGCACCCGGCACACAGGGCTGGAGAAGGGTAGGCAGGCTGTATCTGTAATAACCCTGCCAGTTCTCAGCCGGAGATCAGGCAGTTTCATTATCTCCTGTCAAGGCAGAAGAGTGCTCTGGCAAGAATATGGCTTTGATGAGAGTTTGCCTAGCCAAGTGTTTAACCTGTGTTCTGCAGGCCCAGTATAAAAAGGGTGGCAAACCTACAGTACATGTGCACAGCGGGCTGTATTTATCACTGGTCTAGAGGGAGCCAAGACCTTCATGACAGGGATGGTGGACCCCCGGCTGCTAGACCTGGGAACGAGCACATGGCTCTCCACCGAAGCATCACCCACCCACAGGCTGTGCCACACCTCCTCACCCCTCCCTGCCCAGAATCCCTACCATAGTATGGCTCGAAGAGCTCACTGGAGGCCGAGTAGAAGTCCTCCAGCTTGAAGTCATTGGGGCCCTTCAGCGTCATCCCAAAGCCCTTCGCATGCCACTTCTTCCTCCACAGCACATACTCAGAGAAGCCGCCAGGGCCCGCACAGACGTCAGCAAAGTACAGAAGCTCGGCGCTCCGGTCTTTCACCAGTGGCAACTGCCAGAGCAAGTGGAGGACAGGGGAAAAGAGGGAAGATGGCTCGATGAGGAACAGAACACAGGAGTAAAACAAGCTTTTGAGAAAGTATAACCCAGGGCTCTCGCCAGGGCCACAGCACCCGGAACATGTACCCACTGTGGTCATTGCCCCCAGCTCACCCCATGACTCCCCAAGCACCTCTCACATCACCAGGCCTAGCTCAGGGGAACTCACGGGAACTGGAGTGGCATTTTCATTTCTCAAGGTCTTTTCCTCACTCCTGCCTCCCACACGTCCTGCCCCGTATTACAGAAGGGCAAAGAGGCACCAAGACACAAAGTAACCTGCCCTTGGCAGTCTGCACACGGCTAACTTACAACCCAGATGGCCTGGCCACTGGACTTGGCTCTTCCTACCAAACCCGGGTGTGGGGCTCCCATCGCCCCTGCTAGCCGCAGGACCTGCATTTCTGGACCACGGCCTCCATCTTCCTTTTCCTTTCTCCCCAACTCCACCCCCATCCCCTCAATTAACCTTTTGTTTTGGAATAATTTTGAAGAAAAGTTGTTGGGGGCTGGGGATTTAGCTCAGTGGTTAGAGTGCTTGTCTAGCAAGCGCAAGGCCCTGAGTTCAATCCCCAGCACTCTCTAAAAAATAAATATAAATTCTAATAAACCTCTTTAAAAGAAAAAAAAAGAAAAGCTGCCAAGTTAGTGCACTGAGTTTCTATACCCGTTTCCAGTTTTGTTAGCACCTTACAGAACCATGGTATGTTCCTCAAAATGAAGAAACCAACATTGGTACATTATTCTTACAAGTGGGTACCAGACTTTACTCAGATTTCACTAGTGGCCCCTTTCTGCTCCAAGATCTGACCTAAGACGCACACAGCATTGGGTCTCCAGCTTGCCCTCCCTTCTGCCCGTGCCTTTGCCCAGTGCATGGCGGGGAGCAGACGAAGGTACACAGGGAAGGAGTTGCTGGTGTGCAGGGACAACCCTTAGCACACTCTGGTGAGGAATAACTGAACTACAGTAATCACTTGAATTTTGATTTCATTACATTTTGAGCCTCTCAAGTAGCTTAACCCCAAACTGATGCTGAACCCAGCACTGGCCTATACCCTCCACAGCAGACAGGAGGGCAGTCCGCACTGGTGACAGGCGTGGGTGACCACGGAGGACTATGGCTGGCCTGGGGCCATGACAAACATTCCACAGAAGGGACCTAGCAACCTCAGCCTCCCTCCACAAGCTGGGCACCCAGAGTTTTACCACTGCTAGACAAAGATCAGAAAGTTTGAGGGGGAAAAGCTATGGGAGACTAATGTTTGCAACCCAGTCACTTCTACAGGGCTCTACCTCTGATGAGAGCTATCTAGCTTTGGCAAAATAGTGGAGAAGTCTCTGGAGAAAGGGAGTTTGGCTAAAAATAAACTTCATCGTTCTGTGACAAACCTGCCCCAAGGCATGCTGGGACATACCTACTCTTTCCTGCTCCCTCACTAATCCACCCCAGCATTCTTTGTTCCTGAGCCATTAATTATTCATATTTTTGGATTATAAAGACCTAATGGCATTTACAAGGAACATCATGTAGCACTTTCCAGTCAGCAAAGTGGCAATAAGGTGGTGGATCACAAGCTTACGCTCTGCACACCAAAGATGGGAAACGATGTCCCTCACCACTGACGGTAGCTCGGCCTGGCTCCAGCTGTTCTCGGCCAAAGGAAGACTGGGGCCAGGAGGGGCAGGGAATTCATGCAAGTATCTCCCCTTTTAAAAGGCAGCCTAAATATGATTTCATTCTGTGATTTCAAGACCCATGGCCCTCACAAGCCCTGCCCAAGAGGTCTGTTACAAAACAGACACGGGGGGCTCTCAGTTCTGCCACTTACTGGCTGTGCAGTCACAGGCAGGCACACAATTTAAATCATTAGCTCAAGCTTCCTTAACCGTGAATCAGGACTAACATGGGTATTACTCAAGGTTGTTGTAGGATTAAGCATCCTAGAGCGAAGAGCTTTCTAAACTGTAAAGCATTCAACAAACATAAGATGATATTATGTTCAACTAGAACAACCTCCTCAGAGTCAAAGCTCTTGTCTTGTTCCCTATTTTTGTCTTTCCTATGCCTGTAAACACTGTCTAATTTCCTCTAAAGCAGGACTGAAACACAAAGATCTACATTCAGTCTGTCTTCTGTTACAGTATTTCACAATGTTTTCTTACCTCCACATCCCAAGGCACAAAAATCCCTCACACAGGTAATAGCTTCTAATATGCTTGGATATACCCCAAGGATCTAAATTCCCTTCCTTCCCCTCTTTTTCCAATTCTTGTCTACAATTTCTTTTCCACTTCTGGTCTCTTCCTCCTTTACCACAGCATATAGCACCACCTCTAAAAACCTCAGACTCCTCCACCTCTGCCCTCTGCACACTCCCCCGCTAAGCTTCAAGTTCTCTGGTTCTCAGTCTAAACTGGCTGTTCCAGGAGCCATCAGACCCCAGCAAGCCTGGCGAGAGCCTGCCCCACCCCTGCTGGGAACTGCTCTGGAGTCTCCAGTGGCCTGAGAAACACACCAGGCCTGCTGGGCTTGGCTGTCACTGCAGTCCTCAGGGGAAAGCAGAGATGCAAAGAGAGGAGGAAACACTCAGGGCTTGGGAGAAATCACTTTTTATAGTGGAGTGCAGAGAAACATCTCTGAAAGGGCCATTCTCCATGGCCACTAACAATCAATTCAGGTCAAGAAGCTGCCTGGAGTGCTACGAACATGGCCGCCTCTTCCCATGTAACTAACATCACCACCCTCCGCCTGAATGGTACAATCCTGGTGCCCACTTCATTTTCATGACAGCCAAAGACAATAACCAGAAACCAGCTGCTGGAAGCATTTACGTTCAAAAGCCCAAAATGATGCTGTGACTTCCCATCAGCTTAACAGGCTCCTCTGCCAGGCAGGGGTTTAAAAGAAATCATTGGGAGCTCAGAAAATTAAATCAACATTATATCAACCTAATTTTCTCAAGATGCTAATTCCAAGAGCCTTTTTGTGCTGCCTGCTGGTCCTGGAAAATGGGGAGGGAGCCCTGGGAAAGAAAAATGAGCAAAGGCTAGCGGGGCCAAAATGCAGCTGTGCCAGCATGGAGGAGGCAGTTCAGCAGGGGAGCTGAAACATGAAAGAACTTGGCAATGAGTTTCTTTAGCCAGGGAAAAACCCGGCCTAGAGCGTGAGGGCGAGTGAGGTAGGAACAGGTTCAGGGCAGCTGGTTCCTGGCCCTGTCGCTGTCAAAGAAAACTAACTTTCCAGGACCGGGTAAAAATGCTTTGAAACCCAGAAAGGAACTCTACAGTGAAATTTCCTTTTCTTCTTTCTCTGTCACTATAGAGTGGCAGGGTTCAGAGAAACGAGATATGGCAGAGTAGAAAATCATTTTGCTCCACCATTTCTTCAGAAAGGCCAAAGGCTCATAATTACAACCTCGCATGAAGCTTGTTCAGGGAGACAGAAAGGGAGAGAGCGGCCCCTTGGAAATCCAGGGCTCAGAGCTAGAACGGATCCTAAGAGCCTCTGGCAGGGCAGGCATGCTTGGGACCACGGAGCACTGCAGGACTCTGGGAAGCAGAAAGCAAAACCCGTTTGGACTGCGTCGCGGAATTCTCTCCTGGCACTGAGCAAATGTCAGTCTTGGAGCCACTGACGCTTCCGTCCACTCAGCACCACAGATTCTCACCCCATTAGAGTCCCGGGGATTTGTAAACATGCGATCAAACACAAAATCCATGTTAGCCATCTTCATTGCAGCCCTACAACAAAGCAAGACAGAGAAGCACGACTCAGTTCCAGACCTATGGAGCTGAGGCTAACACGAAAGGTGGTTGGTGCGCATCAGGGAAGGGAGGGAAAGGCTGGCAAACCTGTTGAGGAAGAAGACTCCTCGGATCATCTCGTAGGGATTGGCCCGGGTCCGCGCTCGTCGCATCTCCTCCGCATCCAGGACGTCAAACACCCTCTGCCCAAAGAGATTAGAAGCCTGGTCAATGTCATCCCACCCCTGGAGGGGCCAGGGGTCCTTGGCACCGCTCACGCCAACTCACAGCCCCCAAGAAGCTGGGCTCCTGCTGCATTTAGCTCTGAAATTGACCTGTGACAAGCTGCTCAATCACTGTGGCCTTCAACTCCCTCACCTGTAAAGTGGTAAAAAATCAAACAAAGAGACACCTGTTGCTACACATGCACCTGCCTCTTGGCATCGTGGATCCTCACAGCAAATCACTTCCCCACGCCAGCAGCAAATGACCAGGAACTCAAGCTCTGCTATTCAAGCTCACCTGACAGGCCCACTCGGAGAGAAAGGACAGACCAAGGCTGGGGTTTTCTGTGGCTCCTACTACAGCAGACGCCCCTTCTCTCCCTCTGCAGTTTCCTCACTTCCCCTGAGCTCCAGTCACCTCACTCATATTCCCAACCCCACATCTGCCAAAAAACAAGCTCCTTGAGGTAAGCACTAAATCCTTGTTTCCCTACCCGTTTCCTCCCAAGTTTCCCCGGCTCACTGTGCCCCAGGCACAAGTTTCTGATCTGAGAATAGGCCAAAAAGTCAAGGGGAGGCCACGTTTACCCAGGTGCTTCACACCCACAATTTCATTTAACTCCCACAGCACTCAGTGAAGTAGTTTCTCTCCATGTTGTAGATGAGGAGACTAAATCTCAGAGATGCTGAGGCACCTGGCCCAAGGTCACACAGCAAAGCAGCTGTAGATAAATAAGCCTAGGATTTGAACCCGGGTTCAACTGATGGTAAAGATACACCCAGCCTCCTGAGGATTGCAATGAACCGATCACTGAGGCTAAGGGGACCCTTTCCCAACCACTGATCACAGGCACAGTACAATACTTCCAGGCCAGGCAGTCACCAGGCAAAGGATATCTCACAGGTATGTAACAGGCTGTGATATACCCCATCGTCAGGACGCATCTTAGCTCAGCGCCCCACAACCAATGGCACAGAAGTGGAAAACCCCAGCCCGGCACTCACACAGGGGCCCCAGGCCTCACCTTACACTGCAGCATGCTGTGGAGCAGCTCTGGCCCACAGAATTGCGTCTCATCTTCAATAATCATCTTTCTCTAACGGGAGAAGAAACGATAAAAAATGACTGAGGGTGACTGGAGAAATCAGGATTCTGAGTGAGCAGAACAGAAAAACACTTGAGCGCCTGCCAGGAAGTATCAGTCCCTGAGGGGTGGGAGGGAGACAATCCTAAACCCTCCGGCTCCACTCCAGATGGCTTGAGAGGAAGAGGTCCCCGGGGAGCTCCCAGGAGTGCACCATATGGCTACCAGCTCACAATGCTGCTAAGGCTGGGAAAAGCAAACAGGGAAGAGACATGCAGGCAGTCTACGCCTGGAGCGCAGGGCAGAGGGGTGGGAAGCGCCGGTCCTCCAACCAGGAACCCCACAGAAAGCACGAAGCATTGTAGCAAACGGAAGCTTGACCTCATGGGGAGCGTCAAGTCTGCCCCGTCTGAGTGAGGCAAGCTCTAACCAATGATGCTTAAGCTCCGCGGCCTCCAGTTTCTGCACTTCACCATCACTGCAAGGGCCGGGGTGGAGCTCAGGGGTCAAGCACCCACCTTGCATGTACAAGGTCCTAGGTCCTCAGTGGGGCAAAAAACCCACTGAGGACTCCAAAGAGTTTTTGTTTATGAGCCAGACACTAATGTTTATTAAAACAAATTACATGAGATTTTTGATATTTCTTATTTTAGCTTCAAAGAGGAGTACGTTAGTATAAGTATTTCCATTAAAAAAAAAAAATCCATTTCCAAAAAAAAAATCTACTGATAGTTCTATTTTGCATTTTGTAAATCTCTTCACTGTCTGGCTTAACAGAACAAGGCCAGACTCTCCTCCCTGCGTCTGCCTTTCAGTCGCTGTGATACCCACATCGCAACCCTCTGGGAAACTCACCAGACACTTGCAGAACAACAGGAGTGGAAACAGCAAGGACCACTTCAGCATCACGAGGGAGCCGGCCTTGCCCTTGAGGAGCCCTGACAGGGTTGTAGACGCTCCAGACCCTCCACATTGAGAGCAACGCTCAGACGGCACTGATTTAGTAGCCATCCACTTTATTTGTACAATTTTCCAGAATGAGCGTAAACAAATCCCCTCCGTAACAATCCCCTCGTTACTTTCTAAGGAAGGGGACAGCGTCTTTTCACCTACCTGGAACTGTGACCAGCAGTGACCAGAATATATACAGGCACATAATAAGCCATTCCAAAACACATCCACAAAGAAGGGACGAGGTTATGTGTTTCATCTGCCTTGCAAGTTAAATGAGTAGGAAAGAAGAACCTGCTTGTCACAGCTCCCAGGGGCATATCTGTAGAGCCCTTGACATGCTGTCCACACAGCTTCATTCCTGCTGGAATGATCCGATTCATTTTTTTAACCCAGGCCCTACACACTGAGCTACATTCTCAGGCCTTTTTTGGGACAGGATCTTGCTAAATCACTGTTTCCCAGGCTGGGCCTGAACTTGGCGATCCTCCTGCCTCAGCCAGCCAGGGTGCTGGTATTCCAGGCATGCACCCCCAGGTCTGGCCACATTTTTCTTAAACTTCAAGTATATTTACATTTTGCAATGAAGGAGAGAAAAAGCCAGTACAAAGCCAAGAGGTTTGGGCACATTTTCCTGAAATCCTACCTTTCCCACAACCATCCAATCACTCATTTCTTGAGTGTCAGGAATTTCCGTGGTACATTCTGGAAACCATGACACCTGCTCACAGGCGCTGGGCTACAAAAAAAAAGAAAGGCAAGGAAATTAGGTCAGTCAGACCTGTGGGTCTCTGCCTCAACTCACCAGGACTTAACAACCCAGAGAGACTCAGACTGAGGAGCATCTATGCTGCTGGAGCCAAGCACAGATCAGATATGAGACACAAGAGCCAGAATCCCAAAGTCGAACTCCTGAAGGGCAGCTCCAATTCTTCTGTGCCCTTAGAAACTTCCAAATCCTCAGTTTCTTCGATTTGCTCTGTAATTTGATGCACACCTACCATGTGCTAAGTGCTCAGAATATAGAACTGAGTAAGACAGATCCTGTTATGCCTTACACCTAGCTGTCCTCCCAAAGGCTCACAGGTGGGGCTTTTGGGAGGTGACTGGATCAGGTATGCGTGATACTGAATTAGTGAGTACACCGATGGGTTCATAGCTGGGCATGAGTGAGTATACTGATGAGTTTATCGCCTAGGAGGAGGTGGCTCACTGTGGCTGGGCGTGGCCGAGAGACAGATACATGGTATACAGCTATATAGATCTAGCCCTCCTGCCTTGAGGGCTCGCTGCTTCCTGTCTGCTGTGCCACGAACTGCTTCTCCTCTGCCATGTTCCTCTGCCATGCCGTTCTGCCACACTGCCCTCCCTGCCTTGAAGCCAGCCCACTACAGACTGAAACCTCTACAAACTGTGAGCTAAAATAAACCTCTCCTTTAATTTGCAGGTGATGGATATTCTGTCCCAGCAAGGAGAAAGTAACTAAGACAGATCCTTAACTCACGGGGGTTAATATCAGAACAGTGAGGACACAGAGAAGCAGGTTGGTGTCACACATAATGTAAGTCTGCAGAAAAGCAACTGACGTCAGGAAGACTTAAAAGCAATGAGTCTCACTTGCTGATGCCTTTCAAAGTGTTATTCAAGAAATCCCCCAGAATCTGATAAATACTATTCCTCTTCTGTCGATTCCAAGAAAGGGTAGAAAGTGGGATCTGTACCTCTTAACTTTTCAATTACTTTCCCTAACAGGCAAACACAGCAGCTCACCCAGTTGTACATTAGAATCTCCTGCACAGCTTTTAAAGTCCTGATGCCTGGGCCCACCTCCAGAGTATACGATCCTGCTGCTCTGAGATGGAGTCAGGTGTATGTTTTTAAAGTTCCCAGGGGATTCTACTGCACATCCAGGACTAAGTACCCTGGGCCAGAGAAACATGCATTATAAAACTTAACCAGGTGGCTAACCTGCATGGCAGCTTCACAAATTGCCTCCCAAGCAAGTGTGGAGAAGAGATTCACCATTACAAATTGAGGCAATGTGATTAAAGGTAATACTGCACGCTCTGAAAGGCATAAAATGGTACCACAATGCAAGGACTTAAGGGCAGGCCAACTGCCATCAACTGAGCAAAGTTGAAAAAAAATTACTGGAGCCTTTGACTATGAATCTGGTAGGGAATCATGGTTTCTCCTGACCAAATCCACAACCTTTAAGCATACATGTAAATTATAAACTGTAGAAAAAACAAGTTCATGTACACTCTGTTGAGTAAAAGCTGAACTTCCTGATGAAAGTCTGCACGTTAAAGCTGCCTACAAAGTAGACTCTGCGGGTCGAGCCCTGAACTCCACAGTCAGGGACCATGGACAGCAAGCACCAACCCTGCAGTGCCCCCAGGAGGGACAGTCACCTCAGGTCACCCAGACTCGTGTCGCCTAAGAAGAGGCTGCCAACTGATAGTGCAGCCAAACTCTCACTTTAAGAGAAAAATTGAATTATAGGAAATCCTAACTGGGACAGCCTCACCCTAGTCTATCTCCATTAAAGATGGGGGCTGTATGGCAAACTTCAGATTTCACTTTAATACACTTCTGCCCCCCTGAAAGGCTCTGCTCGCTGGCTACTCCTTTTCACACAGCCAAGGATGGGGAAAGCACTAGGTGCAGTATTTCCGAGGCAAAAGCCTACATCTAGCAACCAATTCCAAGTCCTCAGCCACTCTGTGGTTTTATCCGCTCACGGCCGAGGCGGCCAGCAAGACCCCCCCAGAACCCATCAGCTCCTGACTTGTCAGGATGGCACTCTGAAGCCTTGTTAGGCTCTCATCATGCGCTTCGCTCCTGAACAGGAACATCAGGGAGACAAGTAACAGCTGTTTCTGGTGTTCAAGCCACAGCTCAAGCTCAGCCACAGCAACAACACACAAGCCTCAATACTTGGGCTCCATTTTCTACAGCCCTGACTCTGTAATGGGAACGGCTCAACGTTTATTATTTATTTATTTGTTTGTTTGTTTATTGGTGCTGGGATCAAACTCGGGGCCTTGCACTTGCTAGGCAAGCACTTTACTACTTAGGCTAAATCCCCAGGCCTCAACATTATTTTTAGGTACATTTATTATTACCTGTATCAATTCCTTTTCGGAATAAAGTAGGATATAGATAAGTGAATAAAAATAAAATCTCAACCTATCTGTGCCATGAAAAGGAACAGTAACAATCTCTCTTTGCGGGACAATAAATTGGTCTGCAGGCAGATAAACAGAGTAAACCCACAGAGAAACCACACAGCGCAAACCCCAGCACCTGCTTACAGCCTGTGGCCTTTGCTTGTGGGGGTGGAAGAACCTCAGAAGGCCCCTAAGCAGTCAGTCACCCAGCGGGGCACTGGGTGCTCACTGGGCCACTTGGGTCCTTCCAGCCCGGGGAGCTCACTGGCGCATGAGGCTTCTTGTTCCTCTAGAGGAGAACTGCACCTGTGCAGTACACTCTTTGTACAGCCCAACTCTGCCTTCCAAGTCTTTTACTACTGGTTTTGGGAAGACCTAGAAGACAACAGGAAACAAACTGACATCCCGTCATCCCCCCAGTCTTGCTTCCCACTTGGATGTCCCCACTACCCTCCACGTAAAGAAACTCGCTCCACCCCTAGTCAGCACCCTGCTCAGACCGTGTCTACAGAGTCCTGGTGTGTTAAAATGGCTTCCTAAAGCCACAGCCCCAAAAGCCTTCTCTCCCCCGACCCCTACCGTACCAGTTCGTTACCTCTGGCTCATCGCGCCAGTCCACGTTCAGCTCCTGATCAAAGCCCTGCAGAGTCAGACCCAGGCCTCTTCGGCCCTTCTGATTAGAGGCTTCGACGATGTCCTTCCGACCCTGGCTGAATTTACCCAGCCCTTCCCCTTCCTTGAAGCCCATCTTGGCCTGAAAAAGACAAGCAACAGAGCAAAATTAATTCAGTGCAGCAAACATTTCTTTATCCTGTCGGGGGCCAGATGCTGTGTGAGGCCTGAGAGCCACAGACGGCTAAGGCCCAAGTTTGCCTCCCAGCCCAAGGAAGGCCAGACAAGCGCGGTGTAATCACAGGCCCAGTGACCGTCTACTCTCGGGCCAAAGTCCAGGACGGTCAGAAGCTGGAGGAATGAGAAAGGACTACATAGCGCGGCTGTAATTAAAAGCACCAAAAGCACTTAATCAATCTCACTGGATGTTTGCACAACTCACCCTTCCAGCCAATTTGTCTGATTAACCGAAAAGCAGATCCAGAGGAGAGGCGATAAAGAGAACATAATTTTAAATGGAGCAGCTTCAAGCAGCAACTTCTACTTACCGTCAGCCAGGCAAACAGCTTTACTACAAGAGGACAATGAGGGCTTGCAGGACCCACTGAAGCAAGAGATTAACTAAAATTTTCACTTCCTGTTAAAACTTGGGTATGGAAAATACAGTAAAATCCTGGGACAAAAACACTGTGTTAAATGTCACAACTCTGCCTATAATCCAGCATTCTGGAAGGCTGAGGCAGGAAGATCACAAGTTCATACCCAGTCTGTGGAAACTCAGAGACTTAGACCCTGTCTCGAAAAGCAAAAACCAAACAAAAATCAGCTGGGGATGGAGGTCAGCGAGAAAGGCCTGGGTTCAATACCCAGTGGAGGGAAAAGAAAGTCTCAGCTTTCAATAAGCTTTAAAGTCTCAGTTTTCAATAAGCTTTTTCCCCACTGGAGGAAAAAAAAAAAAGTCTCAGCTTTCAATAAGCTCAACCTGGACTGTATAGTCCCACTCGGGACCATGTAGCTCTCCAAAGATCGAAGACCCCAATCTCAAACCACACAGATTCATCCCTCACAAAAGAACTCCAATCCTGTAAGATCCGATCCCCTCGGAAAGCAGGCAGCTGTGCCACCTTGAACTGGATGGACTCTCCACAGTAGCCACCAAGCCCTCCCCAGGCCAAAGAGGCCGACTCTGTCACGAGCCCCAAGCCCAGTGGTCCCTAAACAGAATTGTGACTTCGGCAGCGACAGTTCTCATCCTTAAACAAGTCTGGCAGAAAACAGAACCGTCACTATGACGCTTCCGAAGGCAGAGAGCAGGCAGCTGTGGGCTTCGCTGACCTCTGCACGAGAACTGAGTTGTGCCAAGCAAGCAAGGGCTTCCTGCCAACCTCCCTCTGATACACCAGTGGGAGGGACACTGGGAAAAGGAACTGGACCTTGCCACTCCCTTTTACTCTAGGCACCTAGGAGCCAGCAGGAGTTCAGTTGCTTCTTTTGAGATTACTCACTAAAGCAAAGACTCACAGCAGGAAGCCTTTCTAGGCACTGCGACAGATGCTTACAATAATGATCCATCAGTGGGGAGTGCAAAAGGCAACCTCGCTAAATTCCACAGCTGGAAAGCAGAGGAAACACTCAGGCCAGGCTCTTTTTCATCCCCATACAAACCGCCTTCTCTTACTCTGCAGGGGCAGCTGTGGAAAGCGAGGCTCAGCACTGACATACCATGAGCTTCTGGGAGACGCTGTTGTACATGGAGTAGCGAGAGGATGTGCCCTCCACGAGCGAGTCCACTTTGAATGCATCATCGGAAGAGTCGGAGCCACGAGGCTTCCCTTCATTTTCGCTGTCAGACTCACTGAGGCTTGCTACAGAAACTGGAAAAGAAAAAGGGAAATGTTCAGGTGAGTTCATGGCACAGAAGAGTTTCTACAAGTCCAAGCTTCATTTATTCAACTCATGTGCGGTATGTGCACTGCACACAAAAGTTCATGGAATGACTCAGGGTCGAATCTATTGTCTACCTACAACTATTTCTGCAATCTTAGGCCAGTCACTGAAAGTTCCACATAGTACTTGACACGATGGGAGCGCAAACACAATAGTTTGCCTTCTCCACCCCTTCAATTTCAAAACAAAATTGGGATGGTAATACCTACTACTTCATGGGGTTGTTTAAAGATTAAATGAAATCATGTTTTGAAAGTACTGTCTATGGTCAAACACAAAGTGTATTTAGAAGAGGTACACTGTCATTTCTGTTACTATCATTTATCATTTAAACAGTGATTTCCAAACACTGACACCAATCATTTTCAATGATACAATCAGCAGAGTATCCGCTTCCATTTAATCTCTTAGCTAGTTCTCTTTGCTTTCACAGTCCTTCAAACTTAGAGGCAACAGAGGGGCCCATACTGCAGCCCCAGAGAAAAGCAGGCTCAAAGAAAAGGAGGAGAACAAGAGAAAGGAGAAGGCGGGCACAGAAACACAGGCCTGTAATCCCAGCACTCGGGAGGTGGAAGCAGGATCACCACCAATTCAAGGCCGGTCTGGGCTATATAGTGAGTTCAAGACCAGCCTGAACTACAAGTGAGGCCCTGTTTCAAAAACCAAAATAATAAACGAACAAAAAATAAATGAAGAAAGAGGACAGGAGGGGGAGAGTATGGGAAAGGAAGGAGGAAATAGAAGAAAGAAGAGAAGAGGGATGTGCGTAGCCCTCGAAGACAACCACCATGTGAAGTAGAAGAGATGCAGCTAAGCACCAGGAGGGAGATAGCAGGCTGAGTGACCTAAACTGTCAACAACCTGTCAAAGGGCTCCTACTGAGACCACCTGAGCAACTTCTAGAAGGGGAAGGTACCTGTCCCATCGTCTAGGTGCCATGTTCCTCACTCCGGATATCTGCTGTGGCCACCTCTTTCCCTCCCTCATACAAATCTGTCAATTTACTAACCTGAAAGCCACTTCAACCCAGGGCCATTTTATTCAGGGAGTTTCTTGGACAAACCCAAGTGAAATTGGGTCTCAAAGTTTGGTCAACACTGTCTACATATCCACACAGAAAATGGTATAAACTGCAAACCAGAAGGAATGTAGAACTGGAAATAATGGTAGGGTTGTCGAATCAGACGGAGCATCAGGACGCACTGTCAAAAAAATCCTAGAAGAATCTGGGCATGGTGGCGCACACCTATCTATAATCACAGCACTCAGGAGGCTTAAGGCCAATCTGGGCTATGGAGTTAAAAGTTCAAGGCCAACCTGAACTACACAGTGAGATCCTGTCTCAAAAAAAAAAAAAATCATAAAAGAGGAAAGCTATCTGTACCATACAAGCATAGCATCCTGACTCTCATGTAGTAAAGAGGGAAAATAATAGATCCTTTCTTATAATTGCATTATAATTGAACTTTGAAAGAAAAGATATACAAAACCAATCAAAAGGATTATCTGCACATGCAGGGGAAGAAGAATGAAGACAATACCAAAATGATTACTTGGAATAAGTGAAATCTGATTTATTATTTTAATTTTTTGGTGCTAGGGATCAAACTCAGGGCCTTATGCTTGAGAGGCAAGCACTCTAACCACTGAGCTAAATCCCCAGCCCCTGATTTATTATTTTATATCACCAGTTTGTAACAGCTATCTTTTTATATTTTTAAATTATGAGACACATGAGTATTTTAACTGTTAAAATTTAAAATAAACTTGGGCTGGGCATTTAGCTCAGTGGTTATAGTGCTTGCCTCACAAGCACCAGGCCCTGAGTTCAATCCCCAGCACCCAAAAAAAAAAAAAATTAAACATGAAGAGGGGTTGAGGATTTGGCTCAGTGGTAGACCACTTGCCTAGAAAGCACAAGGCCTTGAGTTCAATCCCCAGCAACCAAAAAAATTAAAATAAAATAAAATGAATATGAAGAAAGACTGACGTAGTAGTGTGGTAGCTCCTCAGGGGAGTGAGCTGCTGGGAAAAGATGACTCAAACTCTGGCTGCAGGGGTGGGGGTGGGGATGCCATGGAGGGCACAGAGGACAGCTATGTGCCAGGTCTTGCAGCCACCATACTGGTCACTTCAGGCTAACTTGGAGCCTCTATCCCAGTTTTGCAGCCCGCCTGCACTGGTCCATCCATTTCCCTGCTAGAACGTAAACTGTGGAGGGCTGACATTAGAAGAAAGCCTTCCCCAACCCCCAGGCCCATGAGTCTCCCTCCACAGCAGCCAGCCAGACCAGCACCCACACCGTCAGCCACCCTCACCACACTGCCTTCGAGCTGGTCACCCTCTAACCGGACAGGGTCCCCCTAGAGAGCAGGGACTTGGTCACAGTCCACACTATCCCCGACAGCTGGCCTGAGCTTTCTACTTCACAGAAATTAAGTGCTTTCCACAGTGAATATGAAGCTCTGTCAGCCAAGTAAGTGTCACCTTCCTGAGGTCCTGCTGTGGTGTATGGCTCCCCTTCTACACTGCTGATGGGAATGGAAACTGATACAACCACTATGGAAATCAGTGTGGAGATTCCTCGAAACACTAAAACTAGGAATTCCATTCAATCCAGCTAGTCCTCTTCCAGGGATCTTCCCGAAAGAGTTAAAGACATCATTTCACAGTGACACACGTATACCCATTTATAGCAGCACAATTCACAATCGCTAAGTCTCAGAAGTAGCTCTTATGTCCATCAACAGAGGAATGGATAAAGAAAATGTGGTATTTACACACAGTGGAATACAACTCTGACATAAAGGATAAACTTGAGTCATCTGAAGGAAAATGGATGCACCCTGAGACTGTAATGTTAAGTGAAGTCAATCAGACACACAAGTTTAAATAATGGATGGTTTCTCTGAGAAACCCAAAATGTAAATAAAAAGCAAACTAAAAGATAAGGCGTCATACCATAGAGATATATGTACAACCATGTTCATAGCAACACAATTTGTAATAGCGAAGCCTTGGAAACAACCCAAATGCCCAACAACTAAGGAATGGCTAAAGAAGATGTGGTTTTTCTACACAATGGAGTACTACTCTGCCATAAAAAAGGATAAACTAGAGTTATTTGTAGGTAAATGGATGCACCTTGAGAACATACTCTTCAGTGAAATAAATCAGTCACTCATGAGTACACATCAAATTGTTTCTCTCATATAAGAAACTGTAAGTGTACATAAAGACAAAGAGGCTTAATAGATATTAGGTAAAAGAAAGATAATATTCAAAAAAGAAGAGAACTAGAAGGGGGAAAGAAGGAAGGGAAAAGGGAAAAAAAGGGAAAAATGTAAATAAACCTGCTGTAAATAAGGAAAGGGGGGAAGGAAGGGAGGGGTGGGGAAGGGGCGGGGGACCAAGATACATCATGTACAGGTACAAAATAACCATGATAAATCTGATCATTTTGTATACAATGTATCAATACATGTTCTTGGTAAAAAATTTAAAAAAAAATAAAAATTAAAAAAAGAAAGGGTGAGTTCGATCCCTGGCACAAAAAAAAAAAAAAAAAAAAAGAAAGGGAATAGGAAAAAAAAAAGATAATAAGGCAGGTTGGAGATTCAGTTCAAGTGGTAGAGCACCTGCCTAGCAAGTACAAGGCCCTGAGTTTGATCCTCAAAAAAGATAACAGGAAATAGGGAGCTATATCTTTTGCAAAAGGGAAGGGGACCAAGAGATGAAGGGAAGAGTAGAGAGAAGAGAGCAAGGAGATAAAGAATGGAGATGTGCTATGTACATGTACCAACTACCCACAAGGAATGTGATTATTATTTACTACAAACATATACTAATAAAAAATATAAATTGGAGAGGAAAAAAAGATGATTTCCTCACTTAGCTAGGCATGGTTGTGCACACCTATAATCTCAGCATTCTAGGAGGCTGAAACAGGAGGATCAAAAAGGCCAGCCTATACAACTTAGTGATTTAACAAGACCCTGTCTCAAAATAAACTTTAAATGGCTGGGAATGTAGCTCAGTGCAAAAGCCCTGGGCATGTGGGCCTGGGTTTAACCCCTCAGTACTGGAGGGGAAAAAAAAGGAAAAAGATTTTTCCTCATAAAAATAGTGCAAGATATTCAAGCCTCAAAAGTTTTAGGATCAAGGGGTTGGGAATTTAGCTCAGCAGTAGAGCACTTGCCTACCAATCACAAGGCCCTGAGTTCACTCCCCAATACCCCTCCCCCAAAAAGTTTAAGAATGAAGCTGGGCATGATGGCATACACATGCAGTCTCAGCACTTGGGAGGCTGAGGCAGGAGGATTTGAGTTCGAGGCTAACCCTGGACTACATAGCAACTACACAGATTGTGGGTCTCAATCTACCCCCACAAAAAATTTAAGGATCAGGATGGATTATCTACATCCTAACAGAAAATTAGGCCCTCCCTGAGCTATGATTTAACCTCACCTTGGCCCCAGTAGGCTGAACTATCATACATCAGACCTCAGAATGCTGATATTGTGTAACAGCTCAGACACCTACTTTGTTCTACAAAAGGTCCTTGCTATGACAGAGGGTACTATACAAAAGTAACGACTATTACAGAGCTTAAAAATCTAATAGATGAGGTAAATATGCTTTTTTAGTTCAGTATTGGAGACCAAACCCAGGGCCTTATGCATGTTACACAAGAACTCTACCACTGAGCCACAACTTCAATCCTAAATTTTTTTTTTTTTTTTTGTGGTACTGGGGATCGAACTCAGGGCCTTGTGCTTGCAAGGCTAGCGCTCTAACCACTGAGCTAAATCCCCAACTTAAATACGCATTTTTAAGAATGTAAGATTTTGTAAAAAAGGCAAGTGAACATGTGTGGGGGAAAAAAATTGGGATAAACCCCAAACCAAAATCCTGACTTCTAATGAGTTAGCAAGAAAGCACTGCGGTTGATAACGCCCCTAATGTGGAGGCACGAAATCTGCCCTGCGTGTAATGGTGGCTGTCCAATTCCCCTAATGAGGAGCTGTCTTGCTTACATGGACCACAGCAGCCCACGTCACAGAGCACCAGAGACTGCTTGCTACTCAAGAGGAAAGACCCAGGATATTAACAATGCGTAACCATGGAAACCAAGAGGCAAGGTGATACTCATGTTCTGTTTTGCACTTCTCTGCATTTGTGAGAAAGAGAAGTATCAGTTTGAAAATTAGGGTAAAAAATAAAACTATGAGGGATTACCATTCCTAGATTCTGGAAGACTGATTCCTTTCCAGGGAAGCCAGGGAGCAGATCTGAAGAGAGGGCTCTGGAATGGCTCAAAACGATCCCCAGGCCTCTCACCTGTCACCTCGCAAGAGGACAGATGGGCATGTGCTCTGTGACACCGTGTGTGCACTAGACAACTGCATTTGCAGCGGTGCAGGTCCGCTGGTCTGCTGCTTCCATGCCTTCAACCTGTACTGCCTGCTACAGAAAGAGGTGGTCTGGAAAGGTGGGCTGCTCCAGGCACCGGGAGACTTGGGTTCCTGGCTAACCAGAAGCTACAATGCGAAAGCACTACCATTCCTTTCACCAATCAGCTGAACATGCACAGGCCTACCTATGAAAAGGTTAAACACCTGGCATCCTGCCAGGCACGGTGGGTCACACCTGTAATCTCAGCACTCTAGGAGGACAAGGCAGGAAGGGTGCAAGTTTGAGCCCAGCCAGGACATGGCGAGACCCTATCTCAAAACAAAAGGGGGCAGGAATGTAGCACAGTGCAAAGGCCCTGGGTTCAATCCCCAGTACCAGAAGGAGGAAGAAAGCTTGCACCCTCCAAGGAGAGCATGCCTTGGTCCAGCTCTAGCGTTCTAGGAAGCTGCCAGGCTGTGAAGATTCGCTTGAAGATCCAACAATGAGCACAATTCCATTCCTGGGCACACAGAGCTCCCGCCACCTCTGGGTCTCAGAGTGACAGCTAATCTCCTTTTTTCTTCTTAACAGCTCTGGGCAAAAATGACGAGAATGAAACTGGGACAGAAGGCTCACCAGGTAAATCAGTGGTGACTCTGATGCGAAATTCCATCACTAGAAGGTGACACAAAGACTCTTCCACTCCCTTCTTCCTCCTGAGGCATTAGTTTCCACACACTGTCCTTTCTAGGTTCAGAGGGGGAGGGTGATGAGAGCTAAAATATTCCCTATTAGGTAATTTCCTGGGAGATCAAGAACGGTGCTAGAGAAGCAAGCAAACCCTACTTCTCTTTTATTCACGTAGCTTAGGAAGCCAGGAGGAAGCTTGCCTGATTTAAAAGAACGTTCCACTGGTGAGTCCTAATGACCACAAAATGCCATGGCCAGTACTTATTTTTAGCCCTGGACCTTTGGGGCCACTCTTTTCAGATAAGGAGACAATTGTCACAGCTGCAGCAGGAAGTAAAGACAAGGTTTTGCTTCTCAAGACTGGTAAGAATTTAGCAAACATGGAGCAGACAATTTTGCAATGAGGATATAAATTAATGGGAATAAAAAGGTCAGTCTATTAAAATCATTAGTTTCATTAAGAACTTGCCAAAACTGGGTGACAGCCTCATTTACCTCCCCAGGACTTCCCCTTCCACCATCTACCACAGAGCCAAAACATTATTTAGCGTTTTCATTTCAGACTTCTTCTCTACCTGACAGAAATCATCGTTAAGTCATTTTGAAGAAGGGTTCACCTTACAGGGGAATCAAAGGTTTCATGGCGACAGAACAGCAGGGCAAACATGCCAAGATAAAAATGACGGCGACACACATAAAGAGGGCAGCTCCAACCACAAGTGGCCAAGGTGAGCAGCACACAAGAATAAATCATGAATTTTAATAAACAGCATATCCTGCCTAACAACTGCTGAGGAACACACTCATTCCTGTTTAAAAACTCAATTTCTCCTTCATGCCAGACAAATGGCAACTCGTTCAGCAATTTAAACAGATACCGATAAAGGCAGTTTTTGATTAAGGTCATGAATCTGGGCTGGCAGGAAAGCGATGGTGTTTCAGGGCAAATAGCCTATTTAGGAAAGAATTAAAAACCTGGTGGAGGGGAAGGTGCTTTTAATGTGGTGTTGGCAAGGGAGCTTTGCAACTTCCAAAGTTACTTGTTGCAAGAAAAGTAAGGAGAGGCAGATGGGGGGGGTCCTTTCTCACAGGGAAACTGGTCTAGACACAGTTAACAAGGGAGGGAAATTTTCTGAGGTCTAGACCAGTTTCCCTGTGAGAAAGGACCCCCCCAAAATCTGCCTCTCTGTACTTTTTTAAGGTTATGTGATAGCAGATTTTCAAGAGCTTATTTACACTCAGAAATGCCTTCCAACATCTCTTAGAATACTAGGAAGAAAACCTAGCCACATGCCCAGCGAAGCATCCCTTTTTTCCTTTACTCTGGCCAAATGTCAAGTTCCTATGCTGTAAAATAAACAAACTGATTAAACTAAATAGATCTACTAATGAGTCATCACACTGATCTAGCAGAGGAAGAAAAAACAAGTTCCAGCTAGAAATTGTCCTCAGTAAAACACGCTTTTCAGTATGAACAGTCTGTGCAGGGAGAAGTGGTCAGAGCAAAGGAAACACGCCTGCTTTGCCACAGTAACTTCAGGAAGAAGCCACATCTGTAGCAGGCACATCAGCAAGAATGACCAGGCACACCGTCCGAGGGCCACCCAGGAGGAACCAACACAGCACACAGATGGCATGAAGGCTAAGAACTCAATGAAATGGTCTGCAATCCAGAGAAGACACAGGCAAAACCTAAGCTTCCTGGAACAGACGCTACTGTTAGCTTTTATCAGTTCTTTCCAGCCAACACTCAGGGAGCACTTTCCCCGTGGCTGGGAGGGAGGGGACACGGACAGCAGTCTGACTAAGCCTGAGGTTCTGCATCAATGTGGAACACCCTCTTCCTAAATGGTTAACCTGGAGAAGGCACAGTTAACTCTGCCTCGTTTTCTGCAAATGAAAGAGCCTCGCTGGCCTTTTGTCAGACACACACGAGAGACTGGCCACCTTTGAATTTCTGTTCTGAGCACACAACAGTAACAGTCCTGAGTCCTATGGTGCTCCCTCCAGAAAAGGTTAAAACTATTTGGTCAAATTAAAGGGAGTGTGTGTATTTGTGTATGTAGAGCAGGGGCAATCTCAGTTCGCAGTCACATTTTTAAACGCTTGAAATTGAAATCAGACTGGCTTCCTTAAAAGATACTTAACTTTATATGCAACAGTACATACTATGTTTGCAATCTGGTTGCAACCAGAATCAAGGAACAAACTCTGCAACCAGAATCATGGAAAGAATTAAGTTCGTGAACCAAGGGCACCACTGTATTGACTTTCCATTTCCTGGGAGTTGTTCTCTCCTTACTTCAAGGAGATGTTACTTGAGAGCAAATGCCCTCCAAAACCCACTTAGAACTAGATCCCTCCAACACTCAGATCTCCTTTACTGCCCACAGAGACTCTCCCTTTTCCCCATGCAAGCATCTCTCCCAACACCCTGAACTCTACCTTTACCACACTGCTCAAATCCCACAAATCTTTCCTTAACAACCACAAAACCAGTGTACCCAATATGTTTTTGTTTTCCTATTTAGGAACCTCAACCACATTGACTTTTTCATTTACCCTGGAATCCACCATGACTTTTTCTTTTCCTTTTTGGACGGGGTCTCGCTTTGCGGCCCAGGGTGGTCTCCAACTCGTGAGCTCAAGTCATCTTCTGCCTCAGCCTACAGAATTAGCAGGTGTGTGCCACCACCCCTGACTCCACCATGACTCTGAAGGCACATGTACCTCCACAGACAAGGTTACAAGAGCATCTCTTGGCCAGCCCGGACCACAGCTGCACCAAATGCCCCATTAGCTGGACCACCTGTCAAGCCTTTCTCTGGCCCAGCTTCCCAGTATCAGATGAGCAGCTGTTCTTTGATGAGCCTATCACTTGTGAATAAACTGTGTGTCCTACCACACTCAGAGGAAGCTTCACAGCCTTCCAGTCACCAATCTGTTACCAAGTTTCATTCCAGTTTCCCAGGGATGCCACAGAAGATGCAAATACACGCCTGCTGGTATACCGGATTGAACACAGAGTCTCCCCTCAAAACCACATCACCCAGAGCCTGTACGTGTGGCCTCATTTGCAAATAGGATCTTTCCAGATGCAATCAAGTGAAGACGAGGTAATACAGGAGTCGATGAGGGTGGGCCCTAATCCAGAGAGTGATGTCCTTTAAGAGTGGTTCTGGACACAGACACAGAGGAAGGCGGCAGCAGGGACACCCAGGACTGCCAGCCAGAGCCACAAGAGGCCAGAAGGGTCTTCCGGAGGGCCTTCCAAGGGAGCTTGCAGCCCTGCTGACACCCTGATGTCAGATTCCTAGTCTCCAGAACTGTGACAGAATAAATTTCTGTCGCTATAAGCAATCTGTTAAATTGTCACAGCAGCCCTTATAAATGAACATAGCTGGCAAGAAATACAACTACTTCTAACTGCTTGGTACTTGGAGCAAGCTCCTGGGCACTTCTCGATTTCTCAGAGAGCATCTGGGGAAGTGTGTCTGTAACCCTAAAAAACAGGCACAGAAAAATGCTGCTTTCAACCAGACCAGTGAAATCCTCTGAGCTCAATGCGTACAGCTAACAGAGTGATGCTCCACTACAACTGAGCATTCCTGCTGAAGGAGCTGAGAAAACGGCAGGTGGAAATCTGAGAGTTGGGCCAGACGGCTACACTGAAAAGCGGCTCCTCTGCAAGAGCCCAGACCATTAACAGCTCTGAATGCTCTCCACTTCCCCCAGCTTATGCCTACTGAAGGACTGGCAGCACAACTAAGGCAAGTCTGGAAAAACAGCGATGTTTTATTTAAACAAGTTTCCCCACTCAGTAGAACAGCCGAATGGAAGTGTCTATGGCCAGCATCTTTCTGGAGAATCTGCTTAAATTACCCAGGAGGCAATAGAGTGCATTCCGCTCAACCCAAGCACTAGGGATTCAAATAAGCAGGGCTCCAGGGGACTCAGGCCACACAGGCAAGCATACCTTTTGTCGCATGGTTGACAGGGGTGGGAGGCTCATCATCCGACGTGGAGCTGAGGCTCAGGGCAAGTTCTGCAACTCTTTTTTTCTGTTTCTTGATGGGGGCAGTGCATTCTGGGTCAATTCTCCTCTTCATTGTTAACTACAAACACAAATCCAGACAGTCAGCTGCGCTTGGGTTCGAGCCACTGTGATCACTGCAAGGGTTCCTCAACGGGATGAGACGGGGCGATTCCAAGGACCTCCCAGTGCCAGCACTTGAAGAGCTCCTCCTCAGAATGTGGTCTAGGAAGAAGGCTAGCAGAGCCCTGGTTTTTAAGAATAGCTTTAGCTTTACTGAAAAAGGTTGTAGCCACAGACCCAGAAGTCCCTGGGCCACTGATATCAGATACCAAGAAGTCATAGATAACTAACTCCACAAGCTGTGAGGGAGAAAAGGCCTCGAGAGCCAAGCATGGTGGCACACACTTGTAAACTCAGCCCAGCCAACTTCACAAGAGCCTGACTCAAAATAAGTAAAAAGAAATGGACATGTCGCCTACGTTAAATACTCAGTACTGCAAAAAACAAAAAAGGCCTTTAAATTGCCCAGGCTGGCCTTGAATTTGCAATCCTCCTACCTCAGCCTCTCAAACAGCTGGGATTATATGTGTATAAGAGCACAATTGTTTTTTTATTCCATACTTTTGATACAATACTGACTATGCATGGCAGTGTACACTGGAAATCAACTATGAAACCTACTATGTAAATGTCAAGCAGTATTTCCAAAGTGAAGGGGCCACCCCAGAATGACTGTTTGACCATTGTTATTATCTTACTAGAACAAATAAGAGATTAATTACATAAAAAATACTAGGTTTATACAAATACTAGGTTTTGGCTTACTTCATGTTTGAAAATATGAATAAACTGGAAGTTTTTAACTAGCGTAAGGAATGAGGGTATTAGTTGGCTTAGGACTGAAGAAGAGTGGGAAAGATACTGGGACTGGCGATAGCCAGATCATTGGACTGAGGTACAGAAACAATACTTCTAATACAGTCAGGTGTGGTGGCACATGCCTGTAATTCCAGCACTCTGGGAGGCTGAGACAGAAGGATCACAAATTCGAGCCCAGCCAGGGCAACTGAGACCCTATCTCAAAATGTAAAAGAAGTGGGAGAGGGTGTCTTGGGGAAGGCAGCTGAGTATGAAGAGCCTGGGTTCAGTACCAATGGGAGAAGAGCCCAGTACCAATGGGAGAAAATAAAATAGGGCTGGACGTGGTGTTGCACAGCTGTAATCCCAGCGTTTAGGAGGGTGAGTCAGGAGGATCACCATGAGTTCAAGGCCAGCTTGGGCTACATAGTGAGTTCACGGTCAGCCTACTTCCACAAAAAAGAATGGAAAGAGACAAGCACCATATCACCGCCTATCCATGCCCATGTACATTACAGCTAAGCACGAGGGGAAAAAAATGGGATGGAATGACGTGTTCATGAGACCCGGAAAGCTCAAGGCAAAGTAGTAAATATAACGTGACTTAAACACAACTAAGAGAACTTGGCTGTAGAGAACTTGGGGGAAAAAAAGGCAGCGAAACAGGTGCAAAAGACGTGGGTACCAGCTGGGCTGCAATTCTTCCAGAAAGAGATGTGTGGGCTTATGGCACAGGCCACTGCAGCCACAGAAAGAAAGCAAAGAATTTCAAAGGTGTCACTGATTCTCTAAGTCTCACAAAACCCTGGATCACCGTTCCCTCCTCTCTAGCTCAGGAAGAGGCAATCAACTCAAAACACAATCACACCCTTCGTGAGGGAGCAGCCTCTTAACTGACACAAGCAGACTGTACTCGGAAACCGGCGAGAGCAGGAGAGTAGCAAACAGAAAGCGACACTAGGCCAAGCCACCTTTCATTTCATACCACAGTACCAGATCCCCGCAAAGGCCCACAAGGTGAGCTGTAGGAAAGCCCACCGCAGAGCCTGTTTCTAGCCACAGCAAACACAAAAACGCTCCTAATTAAGCCACTCTGGGGGAAAGCTGGAAGCATGCGAAACCCAATGTGAACTGTGTCCAGGTGCGTGCAAAACAAGGAGAGGAAAACAGCTGTGTAAAGGGAAGCAGGTGCTGATCCTCCTAAATCACACCACCTTAGATTCGGGCCTAACGCGTCATCTACTCCAACCTCTCATTTTCCAATGGAAAAGACGGAGGCCCCGAAGGGGAAGGCCACGCAGCTAACTAGTGCCTAGTGCCAACGACCAACACGTGCCACAAGAACTTGGCGTGGCCCGGGACTTGGGAGGGGAGGCCCGGCTCCCCACCGGAAGGGCCGACCCCCCGGAGGGTGCTCGCCGAGGGCCTGGTTTCGCACAGCCGCCCTCCGCAACCGCGCGAGAGGGACCCCGGCTCCCGGGCCGGTCTTCGCGGACGTGAGCGCCGACGTGCGTCAGCGGCGGCCCCTGCTCAAGGAGGATGCGGGGGCGAGGCGGGCGGCAGCCGGGGCGGCCAGAAGGCGGGGAGTGGCGGCCGCGGCTGGGGCTGGGGCCGAAGCGGCGGAGGAAGGGAGGATGCGGAGCACGCGCGCCCGCCCGCCCGCCCGCTCTGCCCGGGCCGCTGGCCGCACTCACTCAGCGGGGAGGGCGAGCGCCGGGGAGCGGGAGGCGCTCAGGCCAACACCGTCGTCGCCGCCGCCGCCACCGGGACGGGCCCTGCCGCTACCACCACAGCCTCCGGCTCCTCCCTCAGTTTCGTTTCCCCGCCAGCCAGTACCGGCCCGCCGGCCGCGCCGTCGCGCTGGGGTCCCGGCAACGCGCAGTCCGACGACGTCACGGCACGTCCAGCCCCGCCCCCAGGACGCCCCGCCCACCGCCACCTCCCTCCGCGCCGGGCGGAGTCCAGGGCGCCTGCGCAGAGGGCGACTGGGACAGGCAAAAGCGAGTAGCCGAGTGTCTTCCGGTCTTGGGAAGGGAGACTGATATAAAATTAAAGTGGGTGTTCGCCTGTAATCCTGGCACTCGGAGGCTGAGGCAGGTGGGTCACAAATTCGAGCCCAGCCTGCGCAATTTAGTGACTCAGCGAGATCCTGTCTCAGAATAAAACAATAAAAAAGGGCTGGCAATGTAGCTCTGTGCAGAGACCCTGGGTTCAACCCCCATTACTGTGGGAGATAAATACCCAGGTGCCTTCGCATAGGTCACCTTAATCGCATTTCCTTCATTTTACAGTTAAAGTTACAGAGATAGACTGAACTGGTCGAAGGCAGAATCCAGTACTCCTGTTTGCTTCTGTGTCCCCAACACCCAGCGCAGACGAAGGGTACCCTCAGACGTGCAGTAGAGACGGAGGGCTGGCGCGCTTGCCTGGAGAGCGTGAGCCTTCCGTCCCAGCACCCCACAGGAGTGACTGGCAGGCGAAACGGGGGCGGAATCTTTCCATATGGACACTCCGTCCCAGATCTTTTCTGACTTTCAGACTAAGACAGTCGGAAGCCTGTTGGATATTCTGAGTTACCTCATTCATCTTAAACCCCATAAATTCAAATTTCACCTTAGGTTCCCCTATAATCTGCTTTATCTCCAGTGAAATGCACTACCACTGGGAAATCTGAGATCCCCCTCCACCTCATTCGCTGGAGCCTTCAACATTTAATGTAGTTTGCTCCTATCTCTCGAATCTATCTTTAGTTTTCGTTTTTGTTTTTTGAGACAGAGTTCACTACGTAGTTCAGGCTGGCCGGCCTTGAATTTACAGCAGTCCTCCGGCCTCAGACTCCTGAATGCTGGGATTATAGGCATGCACCATGTCTTAGTTACTTTTGGTGGAGGAGTGTCTTGGGAGTCGAACTCAAGGCCTTGAGCTTGCTAGGCTAGCGCTCTGCCACTTGAGCTGAATCCCCAGCCCTGTCTTCATTACTTTTCTAGTTGCTGGGACAAAATACCCAACACCCACAAGTTAAGGGAGGAAAGGTTTATTTAGTTTACAATTTGTAGAGGTTTCAGTCCATAATCAGCTGGCACCAAGGCAGGATGGCGTGGCGGACGGGCATCACAGAGGAGAAACAGTTCTCGGAAGGCAGCAAGGCAAACATGCAATAGATAAGCCTCTTTCTATCTTATCCAGACTACCCATCTTAAAGTGGGCAGCACTCCCACCCTTAATCCCAGCACTCTTAATCCTAGTATCACATCCTTGATCCCAGCAGAACTATGCCAACCAATCAGTGGACTATTTTAGTAGTCACACACTCTAGATCCTGCCACCTCTGAAAAGCACCACCTATGACTGCATAAGGCTTTGAGGGGACATCTAGACAGAAGCCGTAACACATCACCACACCGGCTCAAATCTCTGTTCATCTTGCTTTAGCCACAGTTCATGCACTCAGCAAAATTTTTCCAGCAATTTCGAAATCATCATACCTCTCATGCATTCTCCACAAAACAAAAAATGATTTTTTTTTCTTTTTGAGAGGGTCTCGCTATGTAGTTCAGGCTGGCCTTGAACTCAGTACATAGCCCAGGCTGGCCTCGAACTCACAGCGATCCTCTTGCCTCAGCCTCCCGAGTCCTCAGATTACAAAAACAGATTTTAAAAATTCTGTGCTCCTATCATAATCCATCAGTTTTAAAACCCATCAGTGACTCTGCACTGCGATTAGGATATTGCTAATGTCCTCGAGATGGCCTGTAGGACCCCACGACCTGACCCCTCTACAATCCTACCTTGGTCGCCAATTTCTCAGACCTGTCATGTCCCGGAAGGCTTCCACGCCCTGCCTGGATTGCTCTTCCGCCCCTCATTGCTTGGCCAGTGTCTTCATCACTTAGGTATCAAGTTAGGGTCCTCATCTCTGGCACCCTTTGGCTTCCCCACAGATCTAGTTGGGGAGCACCACTTCTGCACCCCATAGCACTCTGTCCTTCCTGGGAGAAACAAAGCACTTCTGCTCCTGTTGTCAAGTGGCCTATTGACTCCCCCACTGTCTCCACTCAGTTTTGTTTTTTTTTTTTTTTGGTGGCGCCGGGGATCGAACTCAGGCCCCTGTGCCTGCAAGGCAAGCACTCTAACCACTGAGCTAAATCCCCAGCCCCTCCACTCAGTTTTGTCTAGGGAAGGTTACATCTGTCTTCCTGCACTAAATGCACGGGGGCCTAACACAGTGGCTGGGGGGAAGTTTAATAGACACTAAGAATTCTTAACTAAATCCCTGTGACATAGAGGCCACTGGTAATCTTGTGACATTTATGGGCCCATTCCCAAAATAGTCATTGCAGCCGGGCGTGGTGGCACACACCTGTGATCCCAGCACTTTGGAAGCTGAAGCAGAAGGATCACTGTGAGTTTGAGGCCAGCCTGGGCTACCTAGTGCAAGCCCAAGCTGAACTACATAGCAAGACCTTGTCTCAAAAAAAAAAAAAAAAGTAATTGGAAAAAATAGGATTACAAAGGAAGTGAAGAATCACGTAAATTTTGATGTATAGCATTCATTAATGAGAGAATAAAATTCAAGGAAGTTCAAAATAAATGTTATTTTTTAATATATACAAGTGTGTCCAATGAACAGTGCTGTAACAACCAAATAGCTACGAGAGGGCAAACACGAACATTGGTTCTTACCTTATGTCATAGGCAAAATTAAGGCAAGATTGGGCTGGGGATTTAGCTCGGTGGTTAGAGCGCTTGCCCAGCAAGCACAAGGCTCTGAGTTCAATCCCAGGCACCAAAAAAAGAAAAAAAAAATTAAGGCAAGATTGATCACAGACCTAAATATAAAATCCAAAATGGGGAAGGCTAAGCATGGTGGTGCATACTGTAATCCCAGCACTTAGGAGGCTGAGGCAGGAGGATCACCATGAGTACCTAAAAAAAATGAAAAATAAAACCCTAGCCCAGGTGTGTTGGGGTAGCTCAGTGATTAGAGTGTTTGCCTGGCAGGCATGAGGTTCTGGGTTTCAGCCCCAGCACTGGAAAAAAAAAAAAAAACCTAAAAATGATAAAGCTTATAAAAGGAAATATAAGAAAATATCTTTGAAACCATAGGACAGATAAAGATTGTTTTCATATCAGACCCAGAGGGCATCAATCAGAAAAAAAAAAAATCATAAAATGGGCTTCATCAAATTAAAGTCATCCTGCCTGTAATTCTAGCCCTCTGAGAGGCTGAGCCGGAAGGGTCGCAAGTTCAACCCCAGCCTGGGCAACTTAGCCACTTACCAAGACTCTATCTCAAAATAAAAAAAATAAACAGGGCTAGAGATGTCTGTCAGTGAGTGTGAAGACTCTGGCCCAGCCCCCAGTACTGCAACAACAAAAACAGTTTTCTGCTCATCAAAGGACATTGGTAAGAAATTACATAGCATCAGGCCAGCTTAGGCTACATAATGAGTTCAAGGCAGCCTGAACTACATAGCGAGACCCTATCTGCAAAAAAAAGGAAATTAAATAGCAAACCATAGACCGAGAAAAAAACATTCACAATAGCTGTATCTGATAAATGACTTGCATCCAAAAATATATGTAACACCCACAAACAAGAGAAACAGAAGTTTCCAATTCTGGTCAGATGGACAAAGCACATTCTATCCTGTTTCTGTAACTGAATGTAATTTAAAACTTCAGAAAGAATGCACACAGCAGCCATCTGCGGGTTCTGAAAAGTAAAAAAATTAAAAAAAAAAAAAAAGACTGTAGGGAGAAGAAATCCGGCCTTGAAGAACAGCAAAACCAAAGACGAACTTCCCACCCGGCTCCCCTTATCTCTTAGCCTGGACTGAAAAGCAGCCTAAGGTGCACACATTTTGCACAATGCTGTGAATACAGTTAGTGCTACTGAGCTGCATACTTAGAATAGGCTGGGGCGGTGCCTCAGTGGTAGAGCACTTTCTGAGCATGTGCAAGGCCCTGAGTAATACGTAAAATGATTACTACAGTCCATTTTGTATTTTTTGTTTCGTTTTTGTGGTACTGGTGATGCAAGCCAGGGCCTCGAGCCCTAGGTGAGCGAGGCAAGCGCCCACTCTGAGCTATGACTACAGCTTTTATATTTTATTTTGAGATAGGGTCTCGATAAATTATGCAGTTTGCCCTTGAACTTGTGATCCTGCTGCCTCAGCCCCTGAGTAGCTGGGTTTACAGGAGTGTGCCACCACAGCCGAATTTATGGTTTTTTGTTTTGTTTTATAATTAAAAGAACAAGTATGATAACCACGATTTAAGGTGGAGGAAGAGACATAAAATGAATAAAAAGAGAGTTGAGCAGAGAAATGCAAGTTATAAAAAAGAATGAATGGGGATTTTACAATGAAAAATAGAGTAAAAGGAGAAAAAAATGTCACTAGATAGGCTCAGTAGAAGACAGAGAAGACAGAGGGAGAGCTGTGAAACAAAAAACCTGAGATGAAGCTGGGCAGGGTGATGCACGCCTGTAAATCCCAGCACTCGGGAGGCTGAGGCAGGAGGATCACCATGAATTCAAGGCCAGCCTGAGCTACACGATTAGCTCAAGGTCAGCTTGAACTACGTAGTGAGTCCAAGACCAGCATGAACTACATAGCAAGACCCTGTCTCAAACAAACCAAAAAACCTGAGATGAGTTAAATTTAACAAAGTGAGCATACAAAGTTCTAGAAGGAGGAAACATTCTAGACCAAAGATGGCAAGAATGACTGCACCAACAAGGGAAGCTATATTTATAAAATAAAAGAAACCAGGAAATGACGTAACAGTGCTAACGCTATCATTCTAAAATTGTTTCATACAGTCATGTTTTGGCAGCCTTTAGCCTGTGATTGGCTGAGGGTTTGGCTGCTGTGATTGGCTGATGGTCAGTTTCTTGGTTACCATGCTATACTCCAATGTTAAATTTCTTTACACACCGAGATAGGTGACAGTTTACGATGCTCAAAAGCAGTGCTAGGTTAACCATTACAAACCAAGTAAAGAGAGAAGTGTAGGCTGAACTTTATTCAGCATAAGCAGTATCCAATCCGAACAAGAGGAAAATATGGGGAAAAATAAATAAAGGAAAGGAGAAAGAAGAAAATACTTTGCACAGGAAAAAAACAGTATTTGATGAAATAATGGCTAGAAACATCCAAAAATGGCAAAACACATATCTTTACAGAACTAAGAAGCTCACCAATTACAAACAGTAAACACAAAGAAATCCACTCCCAATGTATCGTAATCAAACTACTGAAAACAGAAAAGAACCTTGAAAACAGCCAGAGAGAAACTGTGCACCAACAGGAGAAAAAAAAACTAGAATGACTGTAAGTCTCATATTAGGAAACACAGAGGCCAGAGAGGTAGTGAAACAAAAACCTCAAGGTCATGACAGAAAAAAGAGTGAACCTGGAATTCCATATGTAGTGAAAAAAATCCTTCATTCCTGAACTGAAGTGAGTGAATTAAAGACGTTCTCAGAGGGAGAGAAGCTGAGAGATTTCTTCATCAGCACACACACTGTAAAGACTAAAGGAAGTTATCCAGGTTGAAAGGAAATGATAACGGGAAAAGTGGAACTATCAGGAATTATTTCTCTCCTTTATGTTGTTAGTGTGTGTGTGTGCCAGGGATGGAGCTCAGGGCCTTGTGCCTGCAAGGCAAGCACTCTAACCACTGAGCTCAATCCCCAGCCCCTCTCCTTTGTGTTCTTAAAGATATACATGATGTTTGAAAGCAAACATAACTGTCTGATGGTTTGAGTTCTTTTTCTTTTCCTGTACTGGGGACTGAACCCAAGGCCTTGCACATGCTGAGCAGGCACTCTACCCCTGAATTATGTCCCCATCCCAAGGGCTTCAGTGTGCACAAAACTAACACATGAGGAAACTGCCCCATCAATGGGGAATGGTAAAGGCACAGAGTGGTGAGGCTTCTGCGTCCCGCCAAAACTGGAAAAATAGTAACTCTAAATACAGTGTGAGAAGTTAAATATGTACATTGTAATCCCCAGAGCAAGCTCTTTAAAAGGTGTTTAGGAATTGCGATTTTTGAAGCGGCAGAGTGACGACCCCGATAATACTCGTCGTATTAGTTATTTTTCTAAAGCCAGTGGTTTTCAAGAGAGCAGATTTAAAACAGGACATTTAGAAGTCACAACATTCACCCATAAGCCAATACACAGGAAGAGTGTCAAAAGTCTATCTATTCAGGGGCTGGGGATTTAGCTCAGTGATTAGAGTGCTTGCCTTGCAAGCACAAGGCCCTGAGTTCGATCCCCGGCACCACAAAAAAAAAAAAAAAATACTCAAAAAGTCTATCTATTCACTGGAGACCCGAGAGATCCAGTCGAGGGCTGAGAGCCCACAGCACTGTCCCATGTACGTCTGTGTCTGCAGATGATGGCTGAAGAAATCTTTACTGGAACCAGGATACGATGCTGGCAGCAGAGATGACGACCAGAGCTCCCCCAAAGCAAACAGCAGCCCTCCTCAACGACAGCAAGGCCTTGAGCTCCTTCTTTGACAAGAACAGCCGAGTCCCCTTCAGAGGAACCAGCCCAGCTCTCTTCTGCTCCCGCTCTCCTTTATGTTGCATCAGCGGCAATAATCCTCAGGTGGTTCCTCTACACCCAGAACCACAGCTGTCCTTCTCGGTTCCGAGCGTCTCCCACTCTGCCTGAAGTCATTTCCAGGGGCTTAGAAGGGCTGATGCCTCCTTTAAAAAATTTCCCCCTTAATTTTCAATTTTTCATATTGTTCAAACCAGACTTTAAAGGCTAGGAAATTAAAAAACAATTGTTTACTTGCAGAGAACTAGGAAATAATCATGCACACCCATGAAAATGTTCAGAGAAGACCCAATTAGACCTTCACTTTACATCTCAGGCTGATGCTTGCCACACAGACAGCCTGCACTAATTTGAGGGAAGAAAGAAAGAAAGAAAAAAAAGAAAAACAGTTACCAAGAAAAGAGCAAACCCTGGGAAAGAGGGAGAATCTGTTTTCCAGAGTTCAAATGTCTGATTTTCAACAAAAATTCACACAAAGGAACAGGAGAGTAGGAAATGTTCAAAAAGAACAAATAAACGAATGCAAACTATGCCTGAGAGGGAACTGGCTACAGATACACTAGACAAAGACATTAAAACAACAATCTTAAAGATACCCAAAGAAATAAAGGCAGATGTGGAAATTGTCAAGAAAATGACGTGTGAACAAAATGGAAATACCAAGAATGAGATTGAAAATGTTAAAAGAAACCAAAAGGAGCTTCTGGAGCTGAAAAATATAACAGAAATGAAAAATCCACTAGAGGAATTGGCAGGTAGAGCTGAGCAGGCAGAAGGAAGAATCAGGGAACTGGAAGGTGGGACAACAGAAATGACTGAGTCTGAGGAGTAGAAAGGGAAAGACGGGAGAGCGGTGGACAGAGTCAGGGATCTGGGCACACCAGCGTGCAGAGGCCAGTGAAGGCACCGGCGCTCCCTGTTTAACGCCTGAGTTCTGTTCCTGTTGCCAGCTTGTTGAGTGAAGTGATTGCTAATGAGGAACTGAGGTTGCTTTCTTTGTCTCAGTATCCAAAAAATGCCAGGTAGCTTATTTTTCCCCAGTATAGAACTAATCCATATTCTCAAGACATTTGGCTTTTCAGATATTCTCTCTCTCTCTCTTTTTCTTTTTTTTTTTGGGTGCTGGGGATCAAACTCAAGGCCTTGTGCTTGCAAGGCAAGCGCTCTGACCGCTGAGCTAAATCCCCAGCCCTGGACATTTGTCTCTTCATGCATGCTGTGTTTATTTGCACAACATGCTTAGTGAATGTGCCCTGGGTTCAATCCCTGGCACTTCAGGAAAGGAAAAAAAAAAAGGAGCCAGGTGAGGTGTTGCATGCCTGTAGTTCCAGATAACAAGGAGGCCGAGTCAGGAGGATCATTTGCGACGTCTCACACACACACAAAAGAGATTTTTCTCTTTGTCATCAACCAGTCGCGGGCGCACTCACTCAGTTCAGATGGAAATCAGAGATTGGCACAGTGCAGCTAAGTTGGTGGCCCGGGATCTGAGCGCCACGGGCCCTGGCTGCAGGCATTCTGCATTTAACAACCGAGTTATGGTCCTGTGACTAGGTTGTTAAATGAATTGGTCGCTAAATGAGAAACTATATATAGTATGCACATTACAATAGTCAGAACAAAGAAATGGTCAAAGGAAACTCCAACTTGATGACTTTGCTTTCATTTGCATAACTCTCGCATGCAGTACTGTAATGTACGACAGAACATACAACTACAGCACTGCACTGTACAGTACAATCAGCAAAAATGACAGAACTGTATAAACAAGGTGTACTGTAGCAAAAAAGAGACATTGAGCTCCATCAACAAGAGGTACAGAACTGTACCAAAAAGAGACGGGCTGTGAGCCCTAGCGGTGGGTGGTAAATCCTAAAAGTCATTAAACAAGTGAGTCGTTAAAAAAGGAGTATCCGTATTTGAAGAAATAATGGCTAAAACGTCTCCCAATTT